>MNCI01004027.1:0-35427 GCA_015680685.1 Gnetum montanum | reverse complement strand
CCTTTTGAAACCAGATGATGGCTACCCTGGCATTTGAGGTGGCTAGAGGAGCAGAACATAGGGGTAGCCACCAAGGGCAAATCTTAGAAAGAAGAGTAGGATTGATATGTATATTATTCCAATTCACATGAGAATGTAAGACTTGCCAAGCCTTCCAAATGCTTTTGAAAACATGTGTTCCGGGAATGATAATGTCGTGAGGAGAAAGGATCCAATTAACAGGGTGGATACCCTTCCAGATAGACCTATTCGTAGGAAATTCTTGTCGAAGCCTTAACTGAAGGAGATTCCCAATAATATTGGGGGCATCTAAGTGCTGAATCAACCACTTAGCGACAAGGGTGAGACCTTGCTTAAAGGAGTTCAAAAGGCCCAAACCGCCTTTGTTCTTAGGAAGAGTTACTATATTCCAGGCTACACGATGAAAGCCTTTTTGAGAGTCCTTAGATGACCACATGAAGTCTCGAAATAAATGTTCAAGCTTTTGATAAGAAGCATGGGAAGGGGCCCAACATGACGAGTAATAAACATGGGTAGAGGCACAAATAAACTTACAAATTAGATACCTTCCGGCAAGGGTGAGGGGTTTGGTTTTCCATTTTTCCATTTTTCTGTGAATTCGAGCAATTACTTGGTCCCAAAGCTCGGACGTTGGGCCTCTAAAGCGAAAGGGAATTCCCAAGAGCTTAATGATCTCATGATCTTGAGTACGTTTCCAACTATAATTGGCAAATGACTGTAGTTATTGGTGAAGCTATAAACAGAAGATTTTCGCCAATTTATGACAGATCCCGAGAGGGAGCAATATTGCTCTACTCGAGACAAGTCTACTTTTGAATAAGTAATAAAGCATGATGATGATTGAAAACATTGATATTAAGGGCCTTAAAAACCATTATTGAATTAACAAATTCTACTAGCAAAAATGAGTTTAACAAATAATGAGCATGGACAACATCTAAACTTTGATCTTTTCAAACCAAATTTAAATGATTCAAAAAACTTGAGGAATGAGGTAAGTAACCTATAATTTTCACGAAAACATACATTTGCGAAATTTTCTGAGTAATAGATTCATATAAATCATTAGACAATTTCTAAAAAGTCAAAGAATATTCGTGGAAAGATGGTTAAAATGGGGACAAGACTAGTAGTGTTTTATATGATCAATGAATCTTAATAAAATTAAAGAAAACCTTTTACATGACACTAATTAGGCCTAGTATGTAATATGGTGTTGAATGTTAGGTAGTACAAAAGGGCATTATTAACAAATTAGTATAGTAGAAATGTAAATGCTTAGATAGATGTTAAACATTACAAGAAAAAATAAATTGCACAATACAAACATTGGAGAAAGGCTTGGAATTACTTCTATTTCATATAAGCTACAAGCATGACATCTTAAATGATTTGGGTATGTGCAAAGAAGATTAGATAATGAACTTATTAAAAAAGATTATTACATCACTAGAAAAAGTCACTAAAAGTAAGACCAAAAAATACATGAGAAAAAGTGATTGAAGGAGATATGAAGAAATTACAAATAATAAAGATCTAGCACTTCGTAGAGGTAAATGAGGAAAAAAAACTTATATAGCTAACCTCATTTTCTTGATAAGGCTAGGATGATGATGATGGTAAGAGAAAAAAATTTCAACTTTCACTAATATATATATATATAGGATGACCTTGCATTTTACAATGAAGTGTTAATCTAGTGGTACAAGTCTTGGCTTGGTAATCCCATGTCATGGGTTTGATTCTACTAGATAGCACTAAGTTATAAACTTCTATAAATCTTGGGTATACCTATGTTTCAATTATTTTAGTTTCCAATACCCCCCTCTCCCACCTTGCTTTTCACAATGTTACACCATGAAACATTTGAGCTTAAAGCTTAATTAGAGTAATTTCAATGTGGTCTTTTTTTAAAATCAAACATACATCCTAAGATCTACTGTGGTTGTCACAAAAAAAATCCNAAAAAAACCATTAAAAAAAAAAAAAAAAAAAAAAAAAAAAAACATATAAAAAACTATCCACATTCCTCTTTTAGATATATAACTAAACAACGTTGTACTTGTTCTAATTTATTCAAAATTTTTATAGCATCCCTTTAAAGAGTCAAAACAACAACCCATATTGATGTTAGGCTCTATGATCTCTATTGAAAACCTCTAAAATTTCATTCATGTCATATCACAAACCAAATAAACCATGAAAGTATTGCCCACCCCTTACCATAATGTCTTCTATCATGATGTTGTTATCATACCAATAAAAAATAGAATTAGCTACCGGTGGTGATTTATGAGCACTATAGCTAAACTCATTCCAAATTTCCTAAATAAATACATAGCTCAAATCTTCCATGATATTTCTTTGTGCAAGATTTTTAATTAGTGGATAATTTTTCATGAAGCATATTATTAGCAAATAGATAAATAATAGGAGTAAAATTAGGGATGTTGGAATTCAAAATAAGTGAAACATAGGTACACCCCAAGATTTATGAAAGTTTACAACTCAATGCTACCTAGTAGAATCAAACATGTGACTTAGGGTTACAAGGCTAAGACCCATATTACTAGGCTAACACCTCATTACATACAAGGAGTAAAATGAGATTCTAGATGTCCATTAGATATTGCACTTTTTCCATAGGGTGTAAAGTCGTATAAGCATTGTATGCGAAGTATTTCAATTTATCACATCACTTCCATTGGTGATTATGCAAAAAAAAAAAAAAAAAAAAAAAAAAAAAAAAAAAAAAAAAAAAAAAAACATCTAGATAAAACCAATGTCTTATAGACTAAAGTTCTAAATTGGGGAGGGATCAGTAATATTAGGAGCACTAACAAAGTGAAAACCATCATAATAGTACTTTGCTTTCATCATTATAACCCATGATCTATTTCAAATATAAAGCTACTAAGCAATCTTTCTTAACAAGACATAATTAGTATCTTGTATGTGCCTAAGATCCCATCTGTTATAGGACCATGGTTTACATATTGTATTCTAGTTTAAAACATGAAGTCTTTTTTTTTTCAAATCAACCATTAAAATATTATTCAAAACATGATAAGTGAAAAATAAATTGATTAATTTAAATAACACATAGGATAAGGAAAAATATAAGGGAAATAATACTCACGTAAGAAGAAAAACAGCCATTATATAAGGATATTAACCTCACTAATATTCTTATATTCCTTATACTTTGTTCAATTTCTTATGGACTTTGACTACCATTTCCAATTGCTCGATTAGCACTTCCATATTGATGTCATTAGCTTCTTCATATTCAATCTCACCTGTATCTAATGACCTTCATCTAGCATCATCTTCATCTGATCATGTAATCTTAGAGGTGCTAGTATTTTATAGTTTACAATGTTCAAGATGTAAGATCTTTCCTTGGGCTAGCTAGTTTTTATAGGAGATTCATTAGAAATTTTAGTTTTATTATACGGTACATGTTATTTTGTTTGAAGAAGAGTATTGATTTTGTATGGGATGATAAGAAAGAGAAGCCATTCTAAGCTTGTTATTTGTTTGTTTTTTATCTTTAAAATTATTGTGTTTAGATCAAATAAAAAGGCAAACTTGAAGAGTAGATTTCATGAATTGTAACCAACTAGTCTATCATAGTAGCTTAGCCTTCCATGTAGCAAATCTATTATCAATCTTTTAAAGAAGTGGATGTCAAAGTTTCTTCTTCATACAATGTACAAAGATAGAAAGCCTTAAATACATGGTAGCTACTACTTCAAATCTCAGTAAATCAATATATGCCTATAAAAGTTCTTGATTAACTTTAAAACTAAACATACAACTTTTATTTAAATTAAACTATAGGCATTTAAAAATTTCAATAATGTTTTATGCAAGCTTGCTACAAATTGTAGATTTTTGTTAGAAAATAGGAAGTTTTCATCAACAAACTAAGTACATGTAAAAGAATTGATCTAAGTTAAAAAGATTTTCATAGAATTTAATTGTAATTGTTGCAATACCATCCATTCATGTACTAAGTCCTTGTTACTATTACATAATGTTATTATGTAATTTCTCATATATTGCAATGAAGCATACATATGAAAAAATCTAGAACCCTTATCCCCAAGAGTAAGTTAGATCATTTTAGATCTTTGACTTCAAAACTATCTTTCTTGATATTGAATGTTATAATACTTTTAAAGATGATTCGTCTATATCTCTTATCACTAATGTGTTCAACATTTTTTGTATAATTGTAATTTGGTGATGAGTCATAAATTTGTCAGGCTCCAATACTCGATATTGGAGCCCCAATATTGAGTACTCAATGTCGGAGCTAGGAAGTGATGTCGGATATCCAATATCGTCTCCTTTGGGCTAGCCTATAAATATAGCACTTGGGTGCATGGTTGAGACATAAAATAGATAGTGTTAGTTTTAGTTTTCAATTAGTTTCTTCATAGATTGTTTTTCACTCCTCTTATTTTCCCAATGCATGCCCACAGTGTGATGTTTGTAATCGTATGACACCCTTGTTCTAGTGTGACATACTTGGACATGTTACATGAAAGGAAATAAAGATTGAGATTACTTCAATCATTGCTGCATTCACTTCAATTTATTATTGCTTTAATTATTTACCTTTAGTTAACATTTCCATTTATTGCTATTTACTATTCTTGTCATTAAGCGAAATAAGTACACCTTAATCATGAGCATTTAAATGTAGAAACTTGGTAATCTAGCAATGTATCATTTGGGACACCCAATGACATACGCTTGGCAATCCTAGAAGTAGTCTCATGAAGTCCAAGATGTATACGGATGATTAAGAGTGGATACTTATTGCATGTAGGCTAGTTTAGATCTTGTTGTTCATTGTTCATTAGCTTGATTAATTTACCTCTTTATCATCATTAGGAGTAAGGTAGAATTAGACAACATCATATGCCTCACTTTGGACTAAACTATACGTGACAAAGTTACCGCTAGTCCAAGTGGGAAGACAACGAACTGTGATTAGAGCATAACGATCTAGGCATGACAACTAGTCCTATCCACAAAATTCAATGGGATCATGTGTGAACGCTTGTGATTCATATGGTTAAGCATATGGGTACCTCGTTGCTCATCATTGGGACCACTGCCGGGGATGGTGCTAGTTATCTAGCTTAGTTATATTATACATGATTGCTGTAAAGGTATTAACGATATATCTTTCAGAAAAATATTAACTCACACACACCATAAACCAACAACAATGTCTCTCTTACATGGAAGTGACAATGCACTATATAGCGAACATATTCATTGGAGAAATAACAAGATATACAATGAAGAAAATTGGAGTGACCAATCTTATGTTGGGATTTCTTATGATCATGACCACCCTAATGACACTCAAAGACTACATTCACCTAAGGCAGACAATCCTGGAGGAGATGACGTCAGTGTTAAACTCAGGGAGGCCTCAAGGCCTATAACCTCCTCAAAACCCAGAAATGATAAATCAAAGGACCTTGAAGAACATCATAGAAGCCATGGAAATCCTTTTAGTTTCTCATCCTCCTCGTCCCCTTTAAGGTCTAGTTCTGACGAAGATGAATGTAGGTATGGAGATAAGGCTCCACTAAAGGGTTAGACTAAAAACTGATATTTAACCCACAGAAAAAGTCAAAGATGTTACCATGAACATAGACAACATCATCATGATCTAACAAGTAGAGATAAAAATTTCCCTCATAACCTGTTTGATGACGATGAACCCTTGTTAGCCAGTAAGAGCCTAATGAATATCATGGAGGCCATTAAGATATATCACAAGCATCGCAAAAAGAGTCATATACCCATGCTTGACATGAATAATATTCCTAAATTTGTAGGAGCTTGTGATTTATATCTACAACACCATTTATAAGCCTTCCATGATGCCTATACTTTCTACAACATTGAAAGTGGATGGCAAAAGCTTAAACTCTTTCCTAGGATACTAATCAATAAAGCTAAAGTGTGGTATAGATTGTTGAGACTGAATTCAATCCAATGATGGTCCACAATGCTAGAACTTTTCAATGAGAAATACCAAACCTATGCGAGGGTGTCTAACCTGAGGAGACGAATCCACGAGTGGAAGTAAGAACAACATGACCCTTAGACATGATCTTAGATAGATAGTATGCCTTACTAAATAGATGCCCAAGCCATGGTTTCTCTAAGGAGAGGCAAATTTTCCACATCATAGATGGACTTTGTAATAAAACAAGGGAGACCCTTGGGATGTGTGCCTCATGGCAATTATACGAGCTCCAAGCCCATCAAATCTGAAAGCTAATCAAGTGTATGGAAAAAGAAGAAGAAGAGATATGCAAATGGGAGAATGTTAAGAAAGATCAATGGAACTCAACTCTTCAACAGAAGGAGGTCCAGATCTATGGTAAGAAGAATGAAACCACTCTCAATAAGGTGGTTCTACAACAAGCCTTGTCAATACAGAAGTTTATTGATGAACTTGAAGCAAAGTTTAATAGGTTGTCCAAATGGGTATATGAAAATGTTACAAATCTCATTGAGATGGCCATGGAGAGGATCATGCAAAATAAGCTAGATGATTGCAATAAAGAAAGAATACAGAACCAAGAAATAGCTAAGAACACTTTTTGGCAAACAAGAAAAGTGGCTAAAGAAAGTGAGGCAATAGACTCAACCACAAACAAAGATAATGGATGTGACATCTACATATATGACCATCCGAAGGGCCATTGCCTAGTCTTGTTGCACCTATAGTAGTATTGGGTAGGTGCCTTAAATCTGAAGTTTGTGTAAAAGCACATGCCTAGGAGATTCCCTCTTCCACAAGGTCATTATAGATATCCCCACAACCAATTGTACCATCCTAAGAGGACTTATTACTAGCCTCAACATAGTCATCAACTATAATGACAACAACCACAGTCATGGGGGAGGCCACCACCAAATTAGCCCTATCCTTCCTATCCATTGAAATAGTATAGATATTATGTTCAACATCCTATTTATCCAACTAGTTTTGCATCCTCTACTTCAAATTGCCACTACCACTCTCTCAAGTACCATCAACCTGTGACATCCTCTAAAGGATCACCACCTGATGCCTCTTACCATCCATCCTACCCTCAATATCCTCATACTCCACTACATTACAAGCGACCACCAATGACATAGGATGGTTCAGCATCCCAATATCAACAAACAAATGCCACTTGTGCTACGAATGTACACAAACATGCTAACACCAGTGGATCTCAACTGCAACATAGGAAACATTCCTTCTGGAGGAAAGGTCATAAGTTGAAGCAAACCATGCATGGACCCACCACATCATTCGAACTAGTACAATGCCAATTTAGTGCACCACCTTTTTTTTCACAATCGATGTCCTTTGATCATACACAAGGGTCACCATCCATCATTACTCCAATCCCAAATCCAAACAATGAATCTAACAGTGTGGGGATACAAATAAATCCATGCACACCATATTATGATCAAGGGTGAAATCTTGGGCCATACATCCATACTGTTAACACACCTCATACCCTAACCCACCATACATTTAACAATCAAGTGTGTGACCAACGATTTTTCTACTTGGCCACCACACCACCAACAAACAACTAGTGGCTAGGACATGAACAATTACTAATGTTTCATACATGCATGGATCCTATTTATTCACTTATTAATCCTTGTCATGGCCAAATGTTTAGCTATGGGGGTTACCCCGCATTCTAATCTTTAGGATTCTTAAGTACTTTTCATCTTTTTGTTTCACAATTTTTTATCATTTTCCTATTTCTTGATCCAATTTCTCCTATTTCTTCCAATTTTTTTCTAGTTACTGTTTTCATTTTCTTTGTTGCATAATCTCGCTTGTGAATAAAATGATCATGTGGCTCGTTGAGGTGAGGTTTTCTCTATGTTGTCAAGTCATAAGAGACTGATTATTCAAACATTGAGACCACTACATCCATCCACCCATTCCATTAATAAGAGGTTCTTGCCTTGGTCATAATGATAATCTTTTCCATCATCCAACCTAATAATAAACCTATAATCATTGTGTCTAGGCAGAAGAGTGTACAACCAAGGTGAAATGTGATGGGTGTGACATCAAGAGGATTTGTGAATTTTCTTTGGCCACATCTATATGTTCTATCATGTTGTTGAGGTTGTAACCATATCCTTGTATATCTAACGAAAAATGGGAGTAAGAGTAACCGAAAATGGCACTGAATAAACTTTTGTGGATCCCACTAGAAAGACATGTACCCATGCCTAAAGATTGGTTGCTTCTTAGAATTAAAAAAAAAAACATGTGTGTCATAAATTAGCTTCCTCCTTAGACAAAATGTCAAGTGATGTTACTCATTGCAACTATGATAGTCTAATGGTTTTCCTCCGACATGATGAAATGATGCAATGTCACTGCAATGTGGTGTGGACTTGGTTTAAATCTTGGAGAGAAGGACTCATGATTATTTAACCATTAATAACACATACGGTTTCATTGTACCCATGGTAAGACCTCATATCCCAATTTCTACAATCCTTTTTACAGTCCATATCATCTCATTGTCTAGGTGATCATAACTTCTAGTTTTGTGTAACATAGAGCTATTATCTCAAATTGGTGGTTTTAACATGTGTGTTTTGTTGCATAGCTATGCATTGCATTCAACCCCTTTAGTGCTTATGGACATTTTTAGGTGTGGTTACACAAGGGCATCATAGGCTAGAGCCTACTTTGGGGAGGATCCACTTGTGTCACTTTTGTGACTTGTACTTGTTTGACATAGCCACATCATTCTTCACCTTCTAAGTGCTCAATCATTACATTTTGTTGTTTCCCTTCTCATATAACTTGATCCATCCACAACCTCAATTTCAATGCCCTTTTTCTTACTCCTTCTAAAGCTTTTCAGATCGATGGCTCCACCTTCTCACACTTCTGGTGCCTCAAACTGATTTTCGACTCACCCCAGAACTATGGACCTTCTCACACTTCCAGTGCCTCAAACCTTCCAACCAATCATAGAGCTTTATTTTCCATGTTCAGTTGCTCCATTTAACGCATATTCTTGGACCCTGATGTTGACTACTCGATGTCGAGTCAAACGCAACATTGAATATATGATGTCAGGTCGATCAAAACCTATATATATAACCCCCACGGTATCCAAACATCATTTTCATCATTTGCTACTAGGGGAGTTATTCAAATTTGCCCTCGCAACTCAGAGCTCTGTGCGCCCACACTCTACTTGCGATATTTAGCTCTCTACCACTTTGATTTCCATGTCGTTTGAACCTATCTGAACTTGGAGTGTTCAAGTTAGTCATTAAGGGGATGCTTGCATGAAAAAATTATTCTAATTGACAAAAATTTGCTATCACTTAAAAGGTATTATAAGGATGGCCCCAAAACAAGGTGCACAAGGAGAACCTTCATAGAGAGCAACTAAGAATCCATGAGGTGGCCAAGGCCAACAAGGTTAATGTGTAGAACACGTGGAGCAAGAAACCTAGTCATTCAGCATTCATTAAGAGGCTCCTGCTATTAGACAGTTGGTCCAAGGAGAGGCCATAGAAATATTAGATCTTGTGCAAGGACAACGTTTCACATTACCCCCTAATTACCTTACTGCAATTCAAGAAAAGTCCACATTGACCACGATCATAGTGGAGATGAACTTCAAACTATTTATGGAGTTTGCTCCAAAAGCAGTTCAAATGTAACTTAAGGCATCACCTTTGTGGCCCATTCTTTTAGATAGTGGAAAATGGTACCTTAGTGAGACCTATTAATTTTGGCATAACAAAGATGAGGACACCATTGTCAACATTTGTGGAGTTAATGTATATTTCTTAGTCAAGGCTATTACAACAACTTTAAATTTGTCAAACAAAGGGACTAAAGTAGTCCATCTGTCCACCAGATCTGACCTTGATACCAAAAAACTATGGCTGAAATGAGCATACGATAAAGAAGATAAAACATATAATGAACTAACTTTGGAAGAAAGGACATACTTCAAGATCGGCACATACCACTTGTTTCCTACTAAAGGGCTCAACCGAATTTCAACATATGTAGCTAGGGGAAGTGCTATCCTAATGGGCAAATATGCAGCTAATCTTTCCTAATTCTACTTCACTGAAATTCAACAGCGATTCAAAGAGAAAAAAGTAGGGAAACCAACACTCCCATTCCCTTGCCTAATCAGAAGGTTATGCAAACACGCTAGAATCCTGGGATATACAAATTATATCCCCAAGAAGGCTCAAAACACCTCCTTCACCGAACCCCTCAAACCTACGGCACTAAGAAAAGATCTTGGTGAAGAGAAAGAACTGGAGAAGAAAGCAGAGCTAGAAGAAAAAGTACAATGTGAGCCCAAATAGCACCCAAAAACACAAGCTTTTCCACTATCACTGCTGCAAGATTACAGGTCCTCAATGATCCATTTACATAAAATCGCTGAAGTTTTCAGTTGGGGAAGCAGGGATGAGTCCAATCTCTTCTAAGTAATTGATGATGTTATACGACCCACTGTTTTAGCCAATCCAACAAGGGTGGAGATTACATTACAATCAAGAGGAGGATCCTAGCGGTCTAGGCAAATCTTTGGGAATGCCACATCCTTCCAGGTGATGCTTGTAGTGACCGAAAACGTTGACGGCTGGAAAAAAATGCCGAGGGGTCGGCGGACGTGACAGTTCCAACCCCGTATTTGCGAGAGGGCGGTGCTGGGTGTGTGCAAACACGGGGTGCCGTGAACGGTCTGGTCGATTAGACAGGGACTTATGTTGGCATCAATATAGCCTTTTGCAACGTAAATAATGTGAAATGCGAGGTAATGCTTACGGGTAAATAAAGCAGGAGAGAAACTATGAAAGTGTAATAGTAATACGAAATAATGCTTAAAGATGAACAAAATAGAAAATAATGCAAAGAAACAAGATAGCAAATAAGGGGTAAAGTAGAGTATGGTTAGAAACATGCACCGCTCCAAAGCTACAAACTTGTCCGATCAGGATGGATACAATCGGCTGCACAGCGTGACAGAGTGTAGAGGTCCCAAGAGCAACCAAGGCATGTCGGAAAAGGGAAAGAGCTATGCGCTTGGACACAGACTTCACGTAAAAATAATGCAGGGCTCTACCAAGGTGGTAGAACGGAGATGGGGATCTCATGCCAGCCGGAAGAGACTCTCTATTTCTAGTGTTAAATAGAAGACTTTGATTATTACAATGCCGGCCAGAGAGGAAGTCTTTGTTTCAGAATTTCAAAGCAAAGTCTCCACTACTTGGAAGCTGCTTGCTTCCAGAAAGATGCGAATTCTTTTGAAATTGCCAACTTTACAACTCGCTGACTCTTCCAAATTGCGGGTATCTTTTTTTTTAGTAAAACATCGCGGACCCGTTACATGCTGTTTGTCGGGATATTTATAGGGCTGAAGGTAAGCAAAAAAAAAGATGATTTGAATGCTACGTGCTGTAGGCTTGTGCTATCTTACTGGTGCTACTCGAGCCATCTGTGACTGTTGGGCTTACAAGACCGTTGCGATGCGTACTTGCCATGCAATAACTGCAATCCTACCACACTGTAATCGCATCATCAGCATCTGGAGAAGCATGCCAACGGTCCGATTAAGTGGAGTGCATTGATGTTGCACAACCACCTCTTTGCCTTGCTGTGCTTTGTGACGTAGCATGCTCGGCGTAGTGTAGCACCTTGTCGTGTGTTCTGCTGTTTGTTACACGCTTGGTACGCTATGTAGCATAGCAACTTGCCTTAGTTGCAAGAGTTTTTCCGATTTTGCAAACCATTCTCCTACGATGCAAGTTTTGTGAACTTTGTTGACTTCGCCTTTCGAACTACCTTTTGTCCCTTCCGCAGGATTGCTACACTTTGCTGTGCCATGTAGCTCAACGTAGCGTAGCAGCAAACATAGTCTGCCGCTTCTTGACCAAAAGAAGACATCACCGCAGAACTCGAAATTAGGTGAGGGGAGTGGGTAGTGAAGTCATTTCCATGCTACGTCGTGTAACGTCGCGTAGCGTAGCACTTCATTCCGCCATCGTCTTCTGAAGCTTGCTACGCATAGCGTAGCAGGCCTTGTGACTTAGAAAACTTGCCGAACTATTTCTTATGCATCTAGGATGCTGCCGTCGACTCTGCACGTTGTTCTTGAGTAGGCTACCGACTGTTTAAGCTACTTTGGTGGGCGGGAAGGATGGTACAGAACCTATCCATGCTCAAAGTAGAAAATCTGCCAAACTAGCCGACCTAGACTCAGAACGTTCTTCTCCCGATGAATTGCCATCGTGTTGTGTGGACTGCAAGATCCTGGTGAGGCCAGGATGACACCACATTTTTTAGGGTGTTTCATTGGCCCCTCTTTGTTGACGTCTGAAGAACAAGCTCGATGGACGTCAGCAAAGAATACGAAACACTGCAGTAGGCGAAATGCTAAAGTTGTCGCTTGGTGAGTGCTGGGACGTCGCTTGGCCGTGCTTGAGAGTGTTGCATTCGTTCAGAGGTTAAGGCAAAGAGCAAAGATGATGTTTAGCTGAGTCCTTCGTTGGAGTGCTCTGAGGGGCTCATTTGCGTTTTCATCTTTGGTTGGCGCTGTTCTTCAACCTCCTGTAGGTAGGTGTCCCCTTCGCAGGATGAGTTGTGTTACATCCATGGAGGGTTCTGACTTGCCTACTGCAGTCTTCCGCATGGCAAGCTGTGTTACGCGCATGCTGGAAGTTGCACTCTCAAATAGCCATGTTAGTCGAGGCACTCGCTTCACGACGCTGTAGCCTTTGCTGCTATAGCGGGATGCGCCTGCAGGTACGAGGTCTTGCTGGCTGCTGGCATTGTTGTTACTCTTGGGCACCATTGCTAGTGTGAAATGCCCAAAGCAAGGAGGCCAATAGTGGTCTTGGCAGCACCGGTCGTGGGGGAGCTAGTCCCCAAGGCACCGGGGATGTGGATGCACTGGAATCTCCACCAAAGGAATGCGTGCTCAGTTCAGCTGTGAGATCAACAACGACATAGCTTAACATTGCGTGAGCCAAAACCTTGGCGGGGAACTAAAGAGCAACAATATTATGGCTAGGCCACAATACTGTCAGCACGTCAGAAGCAGCAACGAGCCTAGGAATTACCATCAGGGTGGTGGGCCGTGGGAACAGTAGGTTTGAAGGGCCCGTATGACATCATACGACATCTTCGAAGGGTCAGCATGACGCTGAGGGTGGCGGCACGTATGCCCCGGACCGTGTTCTTCTTGCATCGAGAACTGCATCCTAGAGCTACGACATCCCACCCACGCTCCGATTTCACGCCCCTTCGTTTGACGTGTATCTAGTGGTGGTGCATGTTGAGGGTGCGACGCGAACCCAGTTTGAGGTCTTGGTAGACTGTGTGATGGTTTAAGGCCCCAGCGGACCGCTGTGCTGATTTAAGGTCCCAATAGACCGTACATGCCAGTTTTACGTCGTAGCGGACGTGCAATGCCAGTTTATAGTCATAGTGGACTAACAGTGCCAGTTTGACGCTGTGGCGGGCGGTGCTTGGTGCTGCTAGTTTATTGTCATTATGAACACTACTTGGTGCGACTGCCAGTTTATCGTCGTAGCGGACAGTGCTTCTTATTGCCATTGCACTTCAGACGTAGTACGGCTTGAGGTACGTATGGTTCACCGGGTTGGCGAACTCATTGTCGTCCATGTCCGCCAGCTTGAAGGCTCCATTCCCGAAGGCTTTAGCAACCACGTCAGGACCTTCCTAGTTGGTTGAGAACTTACTTACGTGCTCACGAATGGCCTTGAGGACGAGGTCTCCCTTCTACATTGGCCGTCGACGCGGGTTTGCACGGTGCTTCTGCTGTTGTTTATTCTGGTAATGCTCGATTCATCTCAGCGTCTACATGCGTTCCTCCTCCACCGAGTCAAGATCGATGGTTCATGATTCGTTGTTCTGGGCTTCGCTTACGGCGTCGAACAGGATCATCTGAAGTGAGGGTACCTGCAACTCAAGAGGTAGTACAGCTTTAGATCTGTAAACAAGACTATAAGGGGTCTTACTCGTCGTAGTTCTGCAAGTCGTTCAATAGGCCCAGAGGATGTAAAGTATTTACTCATGCCACTGCCTCTTGCTATTGCTAAGCATACGCTTCAGCAAGTTGGTGATGGACTTATTTGTAGCCTCTGCCTGCCTGTTCGCCTGCGGATAATAAGGGGAAGAAAATGATTATTTAATGCCTAAGTTGCTACAGAAGGTTCAGGTTTCCATACTGCTGAACTGTGGTCCATTGTCGATCACAATAGTCATCGGAAGCCCAAACCTAGTTACGATGTTATCGAGGATGAAATGGCAGATTTGCTGAGACGTCGTTTTCCTCAGGGGAATAGCTTCCATCCACTTAATAAAATACTTTGTGGCAGTGATAATGAAGCTATGCCCTATGGAGGACTTAGGCGTGATAGGCCCTATGAGGTCTAGTCCCCATCGTTGGAAAGGCCACGTAATTTGTGTTGGGTGCAAGTCTGTAGGTGCTATGTGTATGAGGTTTGCGTATCTTTGGCATGTGTCACATGTCTTGACCTTCGATAGGCAGTCACGCTCCATGTAGGGCCAATAGTACCCTAGGTGTCTGATTTTCATAGCCATAGCCCTGGGTGCTATGTGTCCACCACACAGCCCTTCGTGAACCTCTTTAACTATCTTTTGTGCTTGCTTACCGCCCACGCATGCCAGCAATATCCCATCATAGGATCGTCAGTACAGGGCGTCATTTCCCATGAGCACATATTGCCAAGCACGTTTACGGATTGCATCTCTTTGAGCCAATGTCAATTCACCTGGGGATTTGCCATGCTGTAAATAAGCTTTAATGTTATCGTACCACTCTGGGGTGTCCGCAGCGTCGACAGAGGCCACGTGTTTTACCTGAGTGATAGGCTCTGTGCATTCTATGATCGTAGTTGGCAGGTTTGCCAAGGAATTCAATGGGATGTTTAAAGTGAGGGTAGCTAAGGTGTCTGCTACGATGTTCTTGTTGCGTGGCACATGTTGCACATCAATGGTCACGAATTGCTTCAGTAAGGTTTTTGCTAGGTCGCAGTAGGGTTGTAGGTGCATAGCCTTGCAAGCGTAGACTTCGGTGATTTGATTCACGACTAGTTGTGAATCTCCCTAGATCGCCAAGTGTTGTACATGCAGCGCGTGGATAGTTAAGAGGCCTCTAAGCAACCCCTTGTACTCTACCACATTGTTGGTGCAAGGGAACGTAAATCGATAAACGGATGGGTACATTTCCCCAGAGGGGAATGTGATTATGGCAGCGACGCTACCTCCTTGCGTGGTTGAGGTGCCGTCGAAATGTAAGGTTGTCTCGAAATGCAACGGGATGATGGCAACATTGCTAATGTATTCGTTTAGGAACTCGGGATCTACGGTTGCCTGGTCGTCGACTGGTGAGGCCACCAGTTGGGTTGCTATGGCTTGGCCCTTTGTCGATGATTGACTTACATAACGTAGGTCGAACTCTGCGGTTATTACTTTCCATCGAGCTATTCTACTACTTTCGTATAGGTTGCCGGTGATAGCCCGAAGTATGTTACTTTTGCAAATGATGTTGGTTGTGTTGCGGAATAGATAGTGCCGCCACTTTTTTAGCGCGAACACTAAGGCTAGGCAGTTCCTCTCCACCTCGTTGTATTTTTCCTTGTATGCTATTAGTGCGTGGCTTAGGTAATACACCAGTATCTCAGAACCGTCATGCCGCTTCTGACATAGCAGTGCGACTATGGATGCGTCGGAGGTGGCGAGGTATATAAAGTAAGGCTTGTCCCTTTGCGGCGGGTGTACCGCTGGGAGGTGCGAGAGCTCCTTCTTCAGGTTGTCAAAGGCTTGTTAACACTGGGTTGTCCACTCGAAGTCAACCCCCTTCTTTAGAAGATGTTGCATGGGGTGTAACTTGTCGGTCAACCTTGCTATAAACCTTCGAATGAATTGCACTCTACCTTGTAAACCACGTAACTCTTTAAGATTTGTAGGGGGGGCTAGACTGACAATGGCTTTGACTTTGTCTGGGTCCACCCGTATTTCGGCCTCTGATACTACAAACCCTAACATGTGTCCGGTCTTGACCCTGAAGACACACTTCTTAGGATTAAGACGTAAATTGTGTCTTTTGCAGCACTTGAGAACTAACTCTAGATCGCATGGGTGGTGGGCTGCCTCTTTGGACTTAACTGCTATATCATCCATGTAATCGTTTAACGTCTCTAGGATGTAGTCATTGAAAATGTAGGTCATGGCTCGTTGGTAGGTTGCTCCAGCATTCTTTGGCACAAAAGGCATCATGGTATAGCAGAAGGTTCCCCATGGAGTCATGAAGGTTGTCGACAACTAGTGCTTTGGGTTGATGCAGATTTGGTTGTATCCGGAGAAACCATCCATGAAGGATAGCAAAGCATGACCAGCTGTGGTGTCGATTAGTTGATCGATGCTTGGGAGTGGAAAGTTATCTTTGATCGTTGCCTTGTTCAAGTCTCAAAAGTCTATATAGATTCGTATCCCTCCTGTTTTCTTTGAAACCACAACGATGTCGGACACCCACTCCGAATAGTCAACCGCACAGATGAAACCTGCTCGGTATAACTTGGTGATTTTGTCCCTAACGGCTAGTGTGATTTCTGGCTTAATCTTATGTGTCTTTTGCTTGAATGCCCTTATGTGTGGGTCTAGGATGATGTTATGCTGAATCAGCTGCGGATCCAGACCCGGCATGTCACCGTATGACGATGCGAAGACATCGATGTGATCCTGCAAAGTCTTAATTATGCCCTCATGTATTTGTGTGTCTAGGAGGGAGCCAAGTCTTAATGTATTCACCTCCTTTCTTGACATGGTTACGAGTATCTCGTCAAGAGGATCCTCAGTTACATCCCCAGCCTCTAAATCTAGGGCATGGACCAGGTGTCTGGGCCAATCTGGGGGTGCTTCTAAGGTTGCTATAGTATTAATCGTAATCGACCCCCAGTCAATCATGTCGTGGTTCAACTGTCTCGTGAGCTTGCCTTGCGGCCCTGCTAACATTAGAGGCATGGAAATGGCATGACGAGTTTCCATCTCTTACTTGACCTGCCATCATAAGATGAAAGCCCGGGTAAGGGTCATCAAAGATTGTGTGAAACGTAAGTTTGCAAAGCTTCACCGAGATGCAACTTGCTAAGTAAGGCGATGTACAGATTGAGAGTTTGCTAGTTTAAGGTTGTGGTAGACAACCAAGGCATAAGAGTCTAGAATTGTTGAAGGTATGTAAATCGTTGATGTGAAGTGCGAAGTTGTGTAACTGTTGATATGTGAATGCCAAATTGTTAGTTTAGTGTCATTTCGAACGGCCATATTGCGAAATGCGACATGCAAAATCTTGATAATAAAAAGAATGAAACTGCGAGTACAAAGGGTATTGAACTGCCTGTGTGAGAATGAAGACATGAAACTGCTAGAAAATATGATACAACCTATGTTGAGGCGTATGAGGTAACTGTTAATGTCAGGACTTAGTTAGCTTGACGTCATTGCAGACTGTGATCGTTATGATNTGATTGCAGATTTACGACCTTCGCCTTAGAAATTCGCCTCACTAACTGATTAACACAATTGCTCCACGCTCCGAAATCGCCAAGTGCTCCAATGAGGATTCTGCACTTTTACGGTGAAAATGTCGAGATTACCAGGGTTCAATCCCTATTTATGGCAGTAGTGGCAAAATGAAGAAACTTTTTCTCTTTCTCTCTCTCCGATTAATGCAAAGCACGATNAATGCTAATAGTGTCATGATGTCGTGGTGAGCATGCTATGTTGCACATCGTGCTTTGCATTAATCGGAGAGAGAGAAAGAGAAAAAGTTTCTTCATTTTGCCACTACTGCCATAAATAGGGATTGAACCCTGGTAATCTCGACATTTTCACCGTAAAAGTGCAGAATCCTCATTGGAGCACTTGGCGATTTCGGAGCGTGGAGCAATTGTGTTAATCAGTTAGTGAGGCGAATTTCTAAGGCGAAGGTCGTAAATCTGCAATCAGGGACATGGCTCCTAAAACTCAGTTGGTCCTCGTGAAGGTCGAGGAGGCGAAGAAGACCCTAAGGCGTGGGCCACAAGCACGCTTTCCAGCACGGGAGAACACACCGTTGACTCAGTGAGTTTTCATGTCTCCTCTATCCTTTTCTCCTTGCACCTTCTGCCGCTTTCTGTTTTGGTTTTGCATCTCATTTATTTTGTCATTTGCATTTTTTGTGACCATGTTGTTTTAGCTTTTGTGTTGCAGCGTCTTGTTTTTCTTTTGGTCGTGGTTGTTGTGCAAGGGTCTCATTGTGATTGCATGCAAGGTCGTTGCTGCTGTCGCGGTTGTCGCGACTGCGGGGTCGAGGCCCTTTAAGTTGCTTGACCTTGGCATGCCACGGCGTAAAACCTTCGGGAGGGTTTTGGTCATGTTTAACTTAGCACTGCGCCACGTATTTTTGTTTGAGCATGTTGTTAATCATTTTGCTGCTACGCTAAGCTACTTACGTGTTCTTGCTACGCTAGGCTTTCGCATCTTTGCTACGCTGTGGTGAGCAAAGGGATATGTTACGCTACATTCGTGTTCTACTAAGCGCTATTATGTTGCACATGCATTGCATTCAAATTTGATATCAATATCTACTGGTTGCATCGTGCAGGGTCGGCCCAAGGTCTAGGCTAATTGTCTTGGACCTTGAAGGGGTCCTATGTCACATGGGCAGACCTATGGCCAACGTTCCTCTTTCCTCGATACGTGTGAGAGAGCGAGTGGTTTGGTTCAGGAATGGGGCGTGAGACTTCCTGCAATTCCTTCTCAACCATTTTAGTCTCATGGTTTAGTCCTCCTTAGACAAAGAGGAGGCATCTGACATAATACAGGCCTTACTGCCAGGGACAAATCGGGGCATCCTGAGATACCTTTCCGACGTCACGTTCGCAAGCAGGTCGGGAGGAGGAGGATCTAACCCACAGTCAACAGTGTTGAGGCACCTGGCTTGGATTTGGGATATGCCAGAATACCAGTGTTATCACCCATACAACACACTGCATCTTGCGCTCCAAATGATGACCCTCTTTCAGAACCCACAAGGGACCATCCATTGCATTGGCAGGTGAGTTTCGCGTCTTTACTTTACTTGGTTGTACAACGTTGGCCACAGTTGACGAAGTGCTGATAGTGTGTGCTTGTCACCAGGTTCTATATTGATGATGACGGGGTTCATGACCAGCCGGGTGACTTGGTCGCAACGCAGCTAGCCTTACGGGAATTTGCCTTTGCCAAGAGCCTGCAGGCGAGCGTGATTGCTCATTGCGGGGAGGGATACTGTTCCTACCTATGCACGCTTGCCTCCCTCTATAGTTATTGTAGGGTGAAGAGTTGGCTGGACAAGGAGTGGAGAGAACCTTTCAAGCAGGTCATACTCGAAGCGGTCTTGGCGGCTGAGCTCCTGCTATTCCGCTCACTGTATAGACTTGGTGGGTTAATAGGTGGGCGCCACATGCTCAAGTGTTTTCGTAGTTTGTTATGCTAAATACGTTTCGTGATCATTGCTGCAGGAGTAAGGAAGCCTCGTGAGGTGACAGTGGTAACTTCCAAGAGGCAAGGAGAGAACATTTACTTCAAATATGGTGAATAGCGGCGAGCCAGAGCTGGTTAGAACAAGGGGCTCTGGACCCCTTGCTCAAGAAAATTCGAATGGTTGGGCTTATGGATTTGTTCATGGCTCCAAATCCGAGCATCCCTGCTGCCAAAATGCTTTCCTTGGTCAACTCCTTCTCTAGGAAGGCGAGCTATTTTCATATGTATGTGCGGGGTGTGCGGGTGGTCATTGACATCAATGATCAGCTGTTTGTAGATTTTTTTGGCGCTCCTGCTGATGGCGTCGACGTGATGTTGAAGGACAAGCAGGAGTTGACCCTTTAGAAGCAACATATCGAGGAGTGGCTAAGGCTCACCAAGGAGTGAAAGGTGTTCCCTATGGACAAACTCAGTGAAGGTCCTTCTATAGGGATATACCTGGTCTTTCGTGCCCACGCATTCCCTCAATTACTCACCCAAGGGAAGGTCCTGGGGCTTGAGAAGGCTTGGGTCATGCGGGAAGTCATGGAGGAGGGGGCCCGTTACAACTGGGCTAAATTCCTATGCAGTGGTTTGCAGGCCGAGATTTTGGGACTCCGTGAGCCAACGGAGTCCCGCTCTAACATACACTACGCTTTGTACATAGGCTGTTTAAAGTGCTTCGCGGAGTTCCTGGTGGTCCAAGAGGATGGATTTTGGTTCGAGCTAGATCATGACCAGATTCCTAAGCCATGGATTCGACAGGTCCTTCGAACTATGCAAGCCTAGGACCCCCCGGAAGTGGTGGGGGAGTCGTTATCTGTAATGACTAAAGGTCTGGCAGTTCGTAGTGCTTGCAGCCAGGACAACATAAGGGGGATGCCCCCTGCCATAATCGGCAACGTGACACAGGGTGAACATCTCATAGCTGAGGCTGTGCCCGCAGAGCTGCGAAGAAAGAGACCTCCCTTAACCAGGGAAAGCCTTCACGAAGAGGAGGGGCGAAGACTGCGGTTTAAGTTGCGGCGAACCTAACCCCCCATTGGTGAGCGCTACATAATGTTTAGTTTACTTTGCTATTGCCTACTATTTTATGCTTCGTTAGGCAATGTGTCATAGCGTGGCATCTATTTTGAGTTAACTTGCTTTGATTTGACGTATGTATGCCCTTTTGTGGGCAGAAGAAGAAGAAGACGAAGAAGAAGACGACGAGGGAGTGTTGGCCCTTAGGATGAGGGTGACAAATAAGGACACCAGGGCCCCGACTTTGGAAGAAAGGGCCCCGGTCAAGAATAATGGAGCTCTTGTCTCCAGGGTAGGGACTCTTATCATTAGGGAGCCTCTTCCTAACAAAGAGGTACCTCCACAAAGTAAGAAAGATGCTGCCCTCCTGAAAGGAAAGGCACTAGCGCATGAGGTAGGGGCTTTCATGGACTTGGCTGGGCCTTCTGCCGAGCCTACCACGATTGTGTTGCATCGGCAAGAAGAAAGACCACAGCGGGATGCTGGTGAGTTAGGCTTTGCATGTGTTTTACTGTAGTCCATTTTGGCCGTTGCTGACATGCTTAGTCATGTAACAGGTGCTATTGCTGATGCTTCAGGGCTTCCTCTGCCTCATACGGAGTCATGGGCTGAAGTCCCTGACAAATTTGCATTTGTTCAGGGTCTTGTTGATGACATGATCAAACACCTTCAGCAGGCAGATCCTCGTGCGGGTAAGTAGGAGTGTTAACTGCCCTTATGTTGCCACGTTGAAATTTTCGAGTTTATTGATTATGTTAAGCTAACGCGTTTACTGCGCTTTGTGCACTTTGAACAACCTCTCGGCTTAAGTGGGACCCGACACGACCTATGGAGGTTGGCGTAATGCCCGCACTCTCGCCTGACATGACCGAGGTGTCTCATCTTTCATTTGACGAGGCTTATAAATGTGTCTTGCACTCGGTGCACTCTCTGTGGGAGTGTAGACGCACCAACGAATACCTATAGAAATAGGCCCAAAGGGTCGATCAGAGAGAGGTCGAACTGGTCGTCGAGGTGGAGAACCTCAAATCGAGGATCAATTTCCTCGTAAACTGTAACCCTAACCCAGTTGATTTGCAAAGGGCTGTGGATGACTACGCCAGGTTTTGGACTTCCGTTCATCAAAATGTAGAGTCCACCCGCGAAATAATCGAACAACAAATGCAGATGGACTTGTTAGCCCAAAAGTTCCAAAATATGAAAGACATCAGCGCTAAGGTCTTCAAATGGGGGAAAGCCCAGAGGGATCACAAATATACATACAAGCTAGAAAACGAAACCCATTGAAGATTGTATAAAGACGTTGTTATGGAGGTGTTCTTGTATGAAATGTTCGTGAAGGCCATCGGCGCTTCTAAGGCCTACGCCAAGTTTAAAGAGTAGGTGAAGGTCATGGAGTCTCTTGACCTGAGGGTGAACCTTCCTACAGAAGAGACCGTAACCTCCTCCCTTTCCCAGGAACCTCTAAAGTGGACGACCTTGGAAAGGGAGAAAGTTGCCGTTGCAAATGCTGAGCCTAGTGACAGGCATTGGATGAACATTTTGATATAGGAGATTGGGCGTCGCCTCAGGCTTGGTCTAGACCAGATACCTCTTGAGACTGAGGTAGGCTCTCCTCAGGTTAGTTGCTTTAATGCTGTGCTATAGCTAGCATTTACCGCATTTGTTACCTTAGCTAACTACTCTACTCTTGGGATACAGGCCCTCAATGAAGGTGTGAGGCCCGTGGAGGGAGGAAATGGAGAGCTGGTAAGGGGCAACACAGGAGCAGGTGTGCACAAGTAGGTGAAGTGGGGAAAAACAGCGAAGGCGAGGCAAACGAAGATAACCCATGATAGCATGGGACTCCTCTCTCTCTTTTTTTTATTAAAGACTTTGAAAATTTTACAAACATTACTAATGGGCGAAAATTTTGAAAGAAATGGAAAAATTTAGCAAGGAGACTGGTTTTGTATTAAGTTATGAGTTATGTAAAGTTTTCATGCTCTCGTATGCTAGTTTTAGGACATTTCAGGCCGTTGCTAGTTTTGGGCCATTTCGGGCCATTAGCATAGTATGCCGAAAGGACGGTATATTGACGAGACAAGGAAATAGTGAATATGCAAGGATAGTGACTAGGTGGGAGGTCGCAAGGCTGCTACACTATGCGTACCTACCTCTTGACCTTTCGTGGGTTGATCGAAACGTAGGGTCAAGGTGTTTCACCCAGGCCCCCGCCCATAACACTGTCCTTCGCTTGGAAGGGCAATTCACACCATGCGTTTTCGATTTGAGGATCGACTCGTTGGACCAATCCCTTTGTTGTATGATTAATGTATGCATGAATAGGTGCTTCATCTTCAGAGGTTGTAACTTTTGAACCCTATTCCATGCTTACGTTGCTAATTGCTTGTGTTACTACTGCGTCGCCATGGATTATCACCTCCTTACCTGCGTATGGTAAGTGGATTTCCTGGTGTATAGGCGAAGAGACAGCCCTAAGTTGTGCTAACCACGATCTTCCCAAGATCAGGTTAAACCCGAGCATTTCTTCGACAACGACGAACATTGCGTATGTGGGGAACTGGTCCCCTGCTACGAAGTTTACGTGAACTGTGCCCTTCACCAGGATGTGCTCCCCATTGAAGGACCGCAGACACGATGTTGCCATTGGTTTGATTTGGTCGACCAATCCCAACTTATCTATAATAGGGAAGGAAATGACATTTGTGGCAGCCCCATCATCGACATGTACCTTTCGGATCTAGTGTTGGCCGACCCGAATTGTGATGAAGAGAGGCACCATAGTTACTTGACCTCCTTCGGGATCTTCCTTAATGGCGTTGTTTCTAAAAGTTGATCAAGGTACTGCAGACTCTGTGGGTACAAAGGAGCATATGACCGAGTGGATCGCTCTCTCTTCCGCTAGCATGTTTTCATCGACCAGAATCACAGTTAACATGCGGACTAGAGCCTCGCGGTGAGGTACAGATGTCATGACCAGGTCGTACAAGCTTAACATAGCTTTTTTCTACCTTAGGGCTTTCCCGACCTGGGTGAAGACGTCCAAGAATTCTTGGCCGCCTGTGTGTTTGACACCTTCCTCCTCCTTGATTCGTCCTAGAAGACAAATCTCTCAATGAGAGACAACCTCAGACCTAGGTTTAGATCTTTGTTGGCCAGGTGACGCAAGTTGTGTAATCGTGTCGACCTTCATCTTTGGTGAAGAAGGTGCAAATACAAGGGGCGAAGGTGTAGGCTTGGAGATACTTTTAACGGTATTCCCCTTTGACGCCTTGCCCACCAAGTAGGTTTCTCGCCTAGTGGGACGAGGAGGTTGTTTAATGTTGTTGCACGGGGTGGGGGCTATTGAAGATGTTGGCCCCCTGATGATGAATGGAGCTAGAGGTGGTGATTGATGGGGCCGCGTGGCCTCACTAATAGGTGGTGTAGAGGTAGATTCCCATGGTGGGACTTTCAAGATGAAGGGCGGTTGCGAACTTAGACCAACCATTGGTGGTATTGGTGCACTACGCTGAGGCACACGAATCACAAACGGCTGGAAGGGTGGCGTGGGATCATTGTTAATACCGATGGTGTTGATTACGTAACCAACATTATTGACGTTGAGGTGGGTCTGTGTAGACATACATAGATTTATTTTCGGGGCGTACTTGGTTACTTTCATCCAGCATTAGCTTTCCCAGGTCGATTAATCTTTGGATGTCATTCTATAACGATAGACAATAATCTGTGGTGTGACCACATAGTTGGTGGTAGTCACAAAACCTATCTAGCCTGAAACCCCTAGGAACCGGGGGCTCATTGGATAGGGTTAAAGAGGGATTCCTAAGGAGCTCGCAGTAACATCGATGTCCCGTGTTTGCTTCCTCCGACATCTACTTGTGTTGGATGTATCCTGCTGCCAACAGTTGCTTCAAGAGTTCTGAAGGTTTGAGAGGTAGTGTGGTGTATTTCGAACGATCTTTGCACCCGAAGTTGGGTTTAGTGTATGCAGATGTCTCAAGCGCAGGTGCGGCAAGTTGTGATACTTGGCCCAGTTTGGGCGCAAAATCAGCCACAGGCATGGACGATTTCTTGTTATTCTTGCTTTTGCTATTGCTATGTTTGGGCTTGGCCTCAACTGCCACAGTAGCCACCATGGTTGTTGGGTCCTTATCCTTGTCCTTTTTTTGCGAAACTGTTCTTATAAGTGATGTAGGCTGGGTCTTTGCTCGCATCGACTGCATCTTGTATGCTTTTCGTTTGAGCGAAAGCTTGGCTAAGTGAGCGTGGAGCGAGGTAATACAGTTTGGATTTGATGAAGTCATTCTCCACACCCTTAATGACACCTAACAAGTGAGCCTCCATGATGGGCTCACAGATTTCGTTAAGTGTCGCGCTCCAACGTTGAATGAATTTTTGGATTGGTTCTAACGGGTCTTGTTTCATGCCCATCAAATGATCCAGTGTGGTTTCTGGCTTCAAGTTATATTTGAAGCATGTCACAAACTGGGTCAACAGTTCTTCCAAAGTCAAAATGGATGAACGTGGCAACGTGCAGTACCAATCTAGGGCTTTCCCAGCTAGGGACATGGCAAAGACGTGAATGATCATATGCTGCCATTGTTGTAATAGCAAAGACTCTGACTGGAAAGTGACAAGATGGGTATTGGGATCCCCTTCCCTGTCGTACTTCATGAAGTGCAAGAGGGAAAGCCCGGGTGGTAATATCAAAGCAGGGATTGCAGGGTTGACAGGGTCGTCTTGATAGAAGTCCATGACTTGTATTGTATCGGACCCAACAACCTTGAGGCATTTTACTTGCTCGATTAGGGTCTGGATGAGCTAAAATGCTTGGTCTAAACCTGGTGACGTTGCAGACAACTGAGGGATTGCAGGGGCAACTCCTACATGTGGTATGGTGGCAGTGGCGATTTCACCCATCGGGGGTGCCGTTGGGACCGCCCCCGCTAAAGGTGCTGTTTGTGTTGTCCACCACCTGGTGGGTGGTATTGTTAGAGTGGTAATAGTGGGTTGAGTTGCCGGATAGGCCATTTGGGTTACCGATGGGACAGACCATGGCCCTATGCCAAGATGTACCATTTATGGGGTCAGATAGGCCTGAGGGCGAACATAGTGAGACATCTACGATGGTTGCAGAATGGACGAAGAAGCGAATGGGATCCACCACATGGATGGGCCCGAGCCCACCACAATGGGTGGAACAGATGCATAGGTAGGAATCGACGTAGGAGTTATGTGCAGTTGCAAAGTAGGTACTGCATGGATATGTGGTAGGGTAGCCATGATAGGCGTGTTGCGCATCGTGGGAGCGTGCTAATAAACGGCTTGCGGCTGCATAGTTGCTGCGAGGGAAATCGAGGAATGGAGGTGATGACGTGCTGGGAATGTAGCATGGCTACCCATTGTAGTTGCGATTGTAGGTTGCTGAAGCGTAGGCGTAATGATAAAGGGGGTGGTGACAGACAGCGGGTTGGCCCAGAAGGACTTGGTAGGCGGGACGGGAACAGGGTTGACCTAACCTCCTTTGTTAGATTGGGAATCGAGTTCCTCCTGCCCATCTTGAAAGGTGTCATCTTGGTTGGATGCTATGTCTTGTTGCTCCCTAAGCCTGGTCAACTGGATTAGTTGATCTAGAAGCCTTTGGTACGCTTGCGTTAAAGGCAAAGAGACGCCCGAGGTAGGAACGAATTCCTCCCTGTTGCAGTAAGGGAACTTGAAGCTGCATTTTTTTCGAGTTCGTGTAAATCCAAGTGAAGATTAGCCTGCACCTTTGCATGAAGGAAACTATAATGCTCGTGTTGCTAGGCCAGCCACTCAGGTCCTTGGTTTTGGATTCTGAGAGACTAGTGTGCTTCCTGCGTTGGATTCAGCCATTGTTCGGCACCAGTAGTGCCTTAGACCACTAAGGGCACCTCCGCATTGAAGGTGTCCACAGCAGTGGTGGCGGAAGCCATTTCTAAGCAAGTGATTATGCAAAAAACTGTAAGAAAAATGCAACAGAATAGAAGGAAAAAGCGACAAAAGGGTGGCTTTACGTCTTGCCGAATTCCAGGGGAATCATCGGGGTGACCGATCTGTACCACACAAAGCGTAAACAACTGTAGAGGGTGTCACATCTATGCTTGTGCATGATGAGGTACAGAGCACGTGCAAGACTACCGTAAGGAAAGTTCAGTTGACAAATAATCAAGAAGGCTTTATGTCCTGCAAGATCCTGGAGGGACCGTCGAGGCGACCGACCTGCACCACACAATGTGTAAACAACCTCCAAGGGTGTCACATTTTCACGTGTGCTAGTTAGTGTGCAGAACGCATGTAGGACTATTGTAAAAATAAAAGGCAAGTCAAATCGTCGTTGGAAGGCTTATTGTCTCGTAGGGTTCTGGAGGAACCGTCGAGGCGACCGATCTACACCATATGATGCGTAAACAACCTCAAATTGGTGTCAAGTCTACGCTAATGCAAGCTGAGGTGTGGAAGGCGTACGAGACTACCATAAGATGAGCAAATTAACTAGCGACCAAGTAGGCTTTATGTTTTGTAGGATACCGGAGGGACCGTCGAGGCGACCGGTCTGTACCACGTTGGATGAGGTATAGAACGTAGGCAAGACAACCATAGGATGGGCAAGCTAGCTAGCAATCAGGTAGGTTTTATGTCTCGTAGGATCCCAGAGGGACCATCGAGGCAACCAATTTGTACCACACAGGATGGGGTTCAGAACGCGTGCAAGACAACCGTAGAATCAGCTAGTTAACCGGCGATCGGAGGCCTTGTGTTCCGTAGGGTTTCAAAGAAACCATCGGGGCGACCGATCTACACTGCACAGAGCGCAAACAATCACAAGAGGGTGTCGCATTTATGCTTGTGTGTATCAGGGTGCAAAAGGCTCATAGAACTACCGTGACACGTGGCAAAGGCACTAAAAGGCCCTCCTTCTAGCGCTAGAAAACTGTAGCAATCGAAAATGTCGACGGCTGAAAAAAAACGCCGAGGGGTCGGCGGACACGATAGTTCCAACCCCGTATCCGCGGGAGGACGATGCTGGGTGTGTGCGAACACGAGGTACCCTGAACGGTCTGGTCGATCAGACAGGGACTTACGTCGACGTCAATATAACCTTTTGCAACGTAAATAATGCAGAATGCGAGGTAATGCTTACAGGTAAATAAAGTAGGAGAGAAACTATAAAAGTGCAATAGTAGTACGAAATAATGCTTAAAGATGAACAAAACAAAAAATAATGCAAAGAAACGAGACAGAAAATAAGGGGTAAAGTAGAGTATGGTTAGAAACATGCACTGCTCCAAAGCTATAAAATCGTCCAGTCAGGATGGATACAATCAGCTGCAGAGCATGACAGAGTGCAGAGGTCCCAAGAGCAACCGAGACGTGCCGGAAAAGGGAAAGAGCTATGCGCTTGAACACGAACTTCACGTACAAATAATGCAGGGCTCTACCAAGGTGGTAGACCGAAGACGAGGATCTCACGCCAGCTGAAAGAGACTCTCTGTTTCTAGTGTTAAATAGAAGACTTTGATTATTACAATGCCAGCCAGAGAG
Organism: Gnetum montanum; assembly: GCA_015680685.1. Classification (NCBI taxonomy): domain Eukaryota; kingdom Viridiplantae; phylum Streptophyta; class Gnetopsida; order Gnetales; family Gnetaceae; genus Gnetum; species Gnetum montanum. The sequence goes on along the minus strand of MNCI01004027.1, from coordinate 7,163 downwards.
AAAGTCTTTGTTTCAGAATTTCAAAGTAAATTCTCCACTCCTCGGAAGCTACTTGCTTCCAGAAAGATGCGAACTCTTTTGAAATTTCCAACTTTACAACTTGCTGACTTTTCCCAATTGTGGGTATTTTTTTTAGTAAAGCATCGCGGACTTGTTATATGTTGTTTGCCGAGATATTTATAGGGCTGAAGGTAAGCAAAAAACAAGGCGATTTGAATGCTATGTGCTGTAGGCTTGTGCTATCTTACTGGTGCTACTCGAGCCATCTCTGATCGTTGGGCTTACAAGACCGTTGCGATGCGAACCTACCATGCAATAACTGCAATCCTATCATGCCGTAATCGCGCCGTCAACGTCTGAAGATGCGTGCCAATGGTTCGATTAGGTGGAGCGCATTCATGTTGCGCAACCACCTCTTTGCCTTGCTGTGCTTTATGACGTAGCATGCTCGGCGTATCGTAGCATCTTGTCGCGTGTTCTGCTGTTTGTTAAATGCTTGCTATGCTACGTAGTGTAGCGGAGCGTAGCAACTTGCCTTAGTCGCAAGAGTTTTGCCAATTTTGCAAATCATTCTCCTACGATGCAAGTTTTGCAAACTTTGTCGACTTCACCTTTCGAACTGCCTTTTGTCCCTTCCGCAGGATTACTACGCCTTGCTGCGCCATGTAGCTTAGCGCCATGTAGCTTAGTGTAGCGTAGCAGCAGACATAGTCTGTCGCTTCCTGATGAAAAAAGAACATCATCGTAGAACTCAAAATTGGGCGAGGGGAGTGGGTAGTGAAGTTGTTGCCATGCTACGTCGCGTAGCGTAGCACTTCGTTCCGCCATCGTCTTCTAAAGCTTGCTACTCTACATAGCGTAGTGTAGTGTAGCAGGCTTCGTGACTTAAAAAACTTGCCGAACTGTTTCTTGCGCATCTAGGATGCTGTCGTCAACTCTACATGCTGTTCTTGAGTAAGCTGCCAGCTATTTAGGCTACTTTGGTGGGCGGGCAAGATGGTATAGAACCTGTCCATGCTCAAAGTAGAAAATTTGCCGAACTGGCCGACTTGGACTCAGAACGTTCTTCTCCTGATGAACTGCCATCGTGCTGTGCAGACTGCAAGATCCTGGTAAGGCCAGGATGACCCCGCATTTTTTAGGATGTTTCAATGCTTAAAACTAGAGAAGGTGCTATAGTTGTGATAATGCAGCATTAAGATGTGGAAAGTGTAGAAAAAGTGATCATGGACCATATTAAAGAATCATTCAGCATGCTTATTGTGTCCCTAGTAGATCTTACTAGGACCAGAGATGTGTAGATGCTAGTCAGAACTTTGATGGATCCTATAGTGCATGAGGATGTATTGAACTGATTATTGTAGATAGGGCAAGTGATGATTACCTTATTTAACATCCCTAGTGATGTAGTCAGACCTCCTTGCCACTAAAGGAAAACTAGTCATGGTTGAGGTCAAGGTAGAACATGCAGGAGTAGAAGTGCAAAGATTACAATAAGAGCTGGCTGCCCTGAGAGCTGAACAATAGGACCTTCCCAATTTGCTGCACCTGATTAGTTAGAACAATTCAAGACAAAGTTATTATCCAAGCTAATTGAAGATAATGCAGTTGTGGAACAAGAAAAAGAGAAAGTGGTCTGGAATGCCTCTACTATTAATGCATAGTCTCATGCTTACAAAAAGGCATTGACTACTACACAAGAAGAAAATAAGCAACTCACCACTAAGAATTCAAGGTTGACCATAGTCAAAAAGCAAAAGAACATTCTTGAGGAGAGCATCCACTAGTTAAGAGAACAACTAGTGAGGGTCAACTAGGACATTAATAAATTGGCTAGAGAAAACAGAACCCTCTTAATGGAGGAGGTATGCATGATTCGAAAAAAATCAACAATAGAAATTAGCATGTAGCAAAATAAGGCCAAGAAGCACAAGAAGTTGAAGGAAAACTTCTGTGACCAAGTAGGCATGTATAAGTAGATAAATGAAAAAGAGATCCAAATGGCTAAAGCGCACATTAGATCCTTATCAGCACAAAATCCTAAGTGGTAGCCAATTCTAGATAGCTATGCCTTGGTCCACTAGGTTGAAGTAAAGAATAAAGATCTGTAGATGGAAGTTTTGAAAGAATACATGGTGTTGGCTAACCTCAGATATGCCAACCTTGCCATGTTAATAGCAGGTTGACCTTGGAATGAGAAAGAGAAGTAGGTAGTGACAACTTATGCATTGTATGAAAAAGAGTTTGCAGATTAGAAAGACGCTTTAAAGAAGCTGCATGTGGCAAACTCGAAATTGGAAGTGGTTAAAGCCAACTACCAAGGACAGAAGGATGTCATCTCAAACCTAACTAGAAGATTAATAGATTATCATGAACTCACAGAAAAAGCTAGGACCTTTGAGGAGGAACAATAACAGTTTGTAGCTTGGTATGTGAAGGCTAATAAGATGTTCCCGCAATTGCCATGCCCTTGGGATGTACTGATGCCATCACACATTGGTTCAACAGCCAAGACAGTACATGACCTAAGGATGGAAGAAGAAAAGTTGTAGGCATTGATTGATCACTACAAATTTCACCAGCTTGGTGACAAAAGGAATCAACCAATGGAGGAGCCACCACCTCCGGGCACCACATGAGCTTCCCAATTTTTGTCTTGTAATATTGTGTCCCATTTTTATACTACACCACTATGACATGTAAGAGTCAATTGCTTTGTTTGTTGTTTAAGTTAGTTAATAATCCCATACCTTCCTCATATTTTGTAAAGAACTTGTTCCTCATTTTGTTTGACTCAAGGAAAAGTTTTCATTCAGTCATAAGGGTATGATGAGTCATAAATTCATTAGGCTCTAATATCAGGTACCTGATATTGGAGCCCTGATATCGAGTACCTAATGTCAAAGCTAGGAAGCAATGTTAGATATTTGATATCATCTCCTCTAGGCTATCTTATAAATATAGCACTTGGGTGCATGGTTGAGATATAGAATAAATACTATTAGTTTCAATTTTCAATTAGTTTCTTCATAGATTATTTTTCAGTTCTCTTATTTTCCCAGCGCATGCCCGTAGTGTGATGTTTGTAATTGTATGGCACCCTTGTTCAAGTGTGATGTACTTGGACATGTTACATGACTAGAAATAAATGTTGAGATTATTTCCATCATTTCCGCATTCACTTAGATTTATTATTACTTTAATTATTTATTAGTTTAATTATTTAGTGTTTCCTTTAGTTAACATTTCCATTCATTGCTATTTACTATTCTTGTCATTAAGCGGAATGCGTACACCTTAATCGCAAGTGTTTAAGTGTGGATACTTGGTAATCCAGTAGTGTATTTGGCACACCCAGTGACATACACTTGGCAATTCCAAAAGTAGTCTCACTAAGTCCAAGACGTATATGAATGATTAAGAGCAAATACTCATCACACATAGGCTAGTTTAGATCTTGTTTTCCATTGTTCATCAGCTTGATTAATTTACCTCTTTATCGTCATTAGGAGTAAGGTAGAATTAGACAACATCATATGCATCACTTTGGACTAAATCATACATGACAAAGCTACCACTAGTCCAAGTGGGAAGACAACAAACTGCAATCAAAGCATAATGATCTAGATACCACAACTAGTCCCATCCACGAAATTTGACTGGATCATGCGTGAACGCTTGTGATTCATATGGCTGAGTATAGGGGCACCTCGCCACTCATCATTTGTCTTTTGAATGTTCTATAAATACTTATGTTTCCTCTACTTTTGGTTTGAAGGATTAAGCATTCCAAATAAGAATCACTACCTAAAATTTAGAAATTTCACAATTGAGGAGTACATTGCATAGCAAGTTGTCATTATTGATTTAAAATCTTATGCACATCTAAAAAGTCATTCTAGTAATACTCCCATTTGAAAACTAGATTGCTACTATAATTCCTCTATCAATACAAGTAGAGGTCATTGATCAAAAGAGGTTATAGCTAGTCATTAAGCTTTTGCACAAGGAAAGAAATTAAGCCAATCATTTGTCATCATAATGCTATCCAACTTGCTATTAATACAATCTTTATTCTGCCTCAATTTTATCAAAGTATACTCACCTTGAAATACTAGAAGATTCATAAAACACAAGCTATAAACTACCAATAATAAATTCTCATTATTCGTGTTACAAGTTTTCTTACCTCTAGTTTTCTTAGAAGGATGTAAAATGACATTAAAATCTCCAAAAAGACACTAAACAAGCACAAAATGTAGGAAAATTATTCTTAAATACTTTCTTTTATTATAGTTTCATTAAACCATAAACATTAACAAGCATCCTTTTATCATCTAGATGAGCGTCAAAGTGTCACATTAATAGGCCCTCATTGACGTGGCCTCATCGACAAGGCCCCTATAAGTTTTCTTACCTCTAGTTTTCTTAGAAGGATGTAAAATGACATTAAAATCTCCAAAAAGACACTAAACAAGCACAAAATGTAGGATAATTATTCTTAAATACTTTCTTTTATTATAGTTTCATTAAACCATAAACATTAACAAGCATCCTTTTATCATCTTGATGAGCATCAAAGTGTCGCATTAATAGGCCCTCATTGACGTGGCCTCGTCGACAGGGCCCCATTTATGTGGTGTTGCCCCATCAACGAGGTTGTGTCAACGTAGCGTTTGCTACATCTATGGGGCCTCATCGATGTAGCCCATCAATAAAAGTTATAAATATGAGCTCACAGCCATGTTTATGGGAGTCGAGTCATATTAGTAGTAGAGCTCTTGCAATTTTTTCATTTGAGAGTTAGAATATTTCTTTGAGTGCCCGCAATGAGAGTCAAAAAGTGTATGTATCTTTATTCGAGCACTGTTTTACTTGAACCACACTAGTGTGAACGACAATAAAGACGAGCCTTTTGATGAAACCTTGCAGCACTTAAAATAGATTAATGATTAATTTATGCATTTATTTTATCATTAATTATGCAATTAATTAAGATAAATTAAGCTAAATTAGACTTCAAGTGATTAGTTAATTAATTGAGCTAAATAGATTAAACACATAAGTACAACTATTTCAAGTGTAAACATGTATTCGCTTGGTAATCCCAATAGTGTTATTGCTTTGTTCACCCAGTAGCATAGTGCTTGGTAACCCAGTAGTGGATATGTGGGTTCAAGATGTATACAAAAAAGTGGGATTGGATGCTTATATTTAGACTACTTTGAGATTAGTTAAGTAGTTAAATTAAATTAGTTATTAAATTACTTCAGCTCTCTACTTTAAGCCCTAAGGAACATAAAGCATAAACTAATAAAAATCATATGCCTCAATTACAATTAACCATACCATGTGCATCACAAGTGTAATTGAAAAGATAATGAATGACTATTAGGCTAAGGTTCACTTCCTAGAAAACTAGTATACTGAAAAACATAGAGTTGGCAAGATTCAATTAGAGCGCGTGCACGCTTCATGATTCGTATGGTTGGACGTAGGGATACCTCTCACCGCTTATCATTGGTGTCATTGCTGGGGACTCTTTCTGTTGAAACGTGTGCTATCTAGGATTAGTGAATATCATTAACATCATTGGATGAACACTAAGATTAAAATCATTCTCATAACAAATATAATCACATAAGCACACTAATATTTTGTTTGTTTGCAAAATGTCTTATTCTCACAGGTGTGACAATTGTAACTCATCAATCCCATAAGAATGTAAAGTGGTAGATACTCATCCAAATGAGTATGTGCTACATGAGGATGACCAATTTTGCGATGGCGTGACATGGAAGGTAACATTGTGATGCCTCTTGATCAATTTGTGCCTATCATGTTGCTTCAAACTCTTAAGAAGTTAGGCATCCATGATCTTCAAGAGGAGTACGTTATGCATGATTACAACTACCAGGACTACCATCCCTCTGAAACACAACATAGGAGAGATTGACACCAAGAGAGGCATCATGAGGTTGTGAAGGGGAAACGGTTCACTAATCCCTTGTTCTTGCTAAACCAAGATGATAACGAGGACCCTCCCTTTAGGGACTCTCAACATGAAAATTCTCCATCCCTTGTTACTATTGATGAGGTTTTGGCCCTAAATCTATAGTTCACTATCAATAATTTGGATTCATGTAAAGATGGCAGTCAAGGTAGGGGCTTAGACAAGCATCAAGAGGATATGAAAACTGATGAACGTGGTTATGACAACTGAAGGGGAATTGGAAGATATCATGGTGAAGGTAGTCTTCCTCCCTCTTTGTCCTCTTCATTTACATCTTTTTCTTCTCCCTCTTCTAGTTCTAAGAAATGCTGCTCATCATTAGCATTGTTGTCAAGGATCAATCCTAGGTCGCTCACATGATAGGTAGGAATAATTGTGATGGAGGTGAATAGCAGGACAACAGTAATGATCACCAAGTTCATAATGAACATTAATGTAACAAAGGACATCATTGGCAACAATGAAATAATGATGATGCTGAACCTTTGCTAGCAACCTGAAGCATGCTCAATATTGTAGAGGCTATAAAAATTCTAACTAGTCATATGAAAGATAGTCAAATCAGATGACTTGATATAAATAATATTCCCAAATTTGAGGGGGGATATAACTCTAATCCACAAACACATCTTCAAGATTTTCATGATGCCTATGTGATGAGACACGGATTGCACAACCCACGATATCGCGTACGCGATATCGCGACCGACGCAATATCACATCCCCTGCGATATCGCGGTCTGCTGCCATATCTATAAATAAGAGGCGGCACTCCCCTCATTCAACATCATAGGCGTAAAGTAGTGAAGCTCTGGCAGATTGATCATCCCAGAGATAGAATATTTTCCATGTGCTCGCAGTAGGAGTCCCCCAAGTGAACGGTTCTTTATTTGAGCAACTTTGTACCTGAACGCAAGTTGTGTACGGCAATAAAGGTGAGCTTTGTGGATAAACCTTGCAGTGCATGGATAGGTTTAATTAATGTTATTTACTGCTTTCTAGTAATGCGGCATGAGTACGACTTGGTTACGAGCGTTGACGAATGTGTACGGATAGCCAAGGAATCGGCTACTCATTGCGATTAGTTTCTCTCACCCTTTCCTCTTAGAGCGTGGGACAAGTACGACTTGATTACGAGCATCTACGAATG
>MNCI01004025.1:5471-21273 GCA_015680685.1 Gnetum montanum | reverse complement strand
AAAAAATGAAAAATTGTAATTGTAATAAAAGAAAATTTGAAATTATGATATATAAAATTTAAAACTAGAATAAACAAGAATCCTTAGAAACTATAAATAGGAATAGAGATTTTAGAAACTATAAATGGGAACATTAATTTCCAAGAATCAAAAACAAGAATTTTCAGTAGGAAACAATAATGTAGATAGCAAAAAAAATAGAAAAGTAAATTTCAAGGAAGTAGAAACAAGGCAAACCAAATTTTCAAATAGAAATGAAGCAAGAGAAAGGAAATGAGATAGTATTAAGGATAGAAAATGGAACAAAGACTGAATCAAGAACAAGAAACGAAACATGTCCTCTTGCTACCACCAAAAAGGATGTTGATGTATAAATTTTAGACACATCAACACTCAAAAAAATCATTTAGGGAGACTATTTCCTAGGGTGCCTCCTATATGGGTATAGGAACCCAGGAATAGTATCGACTAGTAGGGAAACATGATGTTTCATGACGTATAAAGATGCTAATAAGTTAAATGATTTTAGCAAGGAAATATAAAAGGTAGTTCAAGATAATTTTGGCAAAAGGATAACCATTTGCTTTTTAAATTTTCAACAATAAAACTTGTGTAGCAATAAAAAGTGAAATTAAAGTAGGAAATAGCTGATAGCTTGGATAGGATAAATTTGAGTTCCTAGGTAAAACAAGTTATATGTCTAATCCATAGCATAGAGAGCATAGTTTAGTTGTAGAAATATAAAATGATAGAATGAAATGATGACTTAGCTTAAAATGAGAATAGATGGAATGACTTCTAGTGTACCCCTACCTACCAGTGCTTGTAAGAAGCACACCTCTTCTAATGAGCCTACAACCTTCAACCATTGAATCTACCCACTGCTCTACTCTAAATTATATCTAAGAGAGCCATGGAATAGGCAAAAAAGGTAAGAGAGAACCTTGAGACTTTCCAATGTGAATCCCCTTGGAGAAAATCCCACCATTGTAGCTAGCCTTCTACTTCCTCTGTCTATCCGCTTTCCTTGCTAGGGAATTTATAAGGACCAGTATGGTACATAAGGAGGTACCTCTCATGCATAACATCCACTACCATCACCCATGCATAAAGTCCACTATAATGCCCATCAATCATGTGTAGAAATGACAGCAAATACCATGCCCAAGTAGAGCAAATGACAGTTACTACAACATGGGCACACATAATGGTTGTAGGAGCCTATCACATGTAGAGAATAGTTGTAATAAGTGTAACGATGGAAAATTCGGCAGCTGGAATACCAAACAAAATCCATGTAAACAGTCTTAACCACGGATCCGTGCGAGGGCTATGCTGGAGAAAAACGAATCCGCAGTGTCCTGAACGGTCTTGTCGATCAGACAGGGACTTACTAAATCAGTAAACCGATGGAGATTATGAATGTTGTGTGGAACAATTTGATTTGACGGGTCGGGAAATGAGATAAAAACAATGTAGATGAATTGTAACAATGATAACGTTAACACGGTAAAAGGAATCAAGCACGAGAGAAACGCGTGATTTCAAGATCTATGCTTTGACCTGAAAAATGAATATTCTGTATATCAAGTTACAATGGGGAGACCCCGATTGCCTTGTGTGAAACAAATACAAAATAACAAGAAAACTATTTAAGTAGAAGCACAGAATGGAGTCCGATCTACCTCGTAGGCCAGAGATGGGATGCAAGGAAGGTCAAGTTTTGGCGTCTATCGATCAACTGTTTCTGAACAATAGAACTCACAAACCACACCAGACGATCTTTCGATCTATGATCTGCTCTTTTTCCCTTGGGTAGTCTCTGCTCGGAGTTGCCAGTGATCACCAATGGAGAAAGTTGTGTCTTCACAAAAGGGGGAATCGCTCCTGCTGCCAATGTTTAAGAAAAATGTCTCCTATCTCTGTTGAAAGATAGTGCTGCCAAAAGATTGCCAAAAATGCTGCTCTCTTTCTCTGTCTCTCTGTGTGTCTCTTTCTGCCTGTCTCGTCCATGTTTTCTTCGCCAACTAGGATATTTATAGGTTTGACAATATGTGGAGAAGGCATGGCTATGATGACATGTGTTTCAAACCTTTCGGAAGATCATTGACTTGACCATCCTTGTGTTGAAATTCGTGACTACGCACAATACGCGCATCTGCGTATTGGGCGTATGAATAACAAATGTGGATCAGGCATGTCACAGTTGATTTTGGGCTACATTACGCTCGTACGCATTGCGTCGCGTGCAAGAGCGTAACAAAGCGCAAAAGTAATGGACTCAAGTTGCTTTACGCTTGTTGACGCTGCTAAGCGTAGTAAAGTCTAAACAATGATTAACTTGGCAATGAATTACGCTGACGTACGCTACATTGCGTAACGAGCGTAATGTGATCAATCTGCAAGAAAGAGAAAAAAGTTTATCTGTTGCGCTTCCTTTGGATTCTCTTTGACGTTTTCAAAGCTCATTACGTTGCCTTGCATAACAGAGCGTAAATGTGCCCTTGGACAAAAGACTTAGCAGAATATACGAGGGATCGCATATTACGTTGTTTAGGCCTTAGGCTTTGTCAAATATACTGAAGTAAACCACCTTTTAATATCAAACTATGTTACTCTAAGTGCCATTACGCTATGTTGCGTACGATAGCGTAAAGACGAAAAACATAGAAAGATAGGAAATCTGCAAAAGGAAACCGAAGTCTTGATGCTGCGCGCCTCTTTGCCTTGCCTTGCCTTGCCTTGCCTTGTTTCTGGAATTCTGTCATGTACTTTGGTCTGAATCGCGAATCTTTGCCTGAGGCCGACCCACAATTTTCACGGTGTTTCAATGGCCCCTCTTTGTTGACGGTTAGAGGGCTTGCCCGAAAGACGTCGACAAAGAATACGAAACACCGGATAGGTAAAAGCACCAACAACGTTCATCAATGGTTACTCAAGTGTCACCCTATCAACATAGAAGAGCAAAGGTCGGGGAAGTAGGAGATAGGATGGTACAGGAGGAAACAGGTTCAGGGAAGACGCAAATGAGTAAAGATGACTTCTTCATGCATAAGCAGTTAGGCTTTCTCTTGCAGGTGTGTTAGCATGGAGTTATGCCATCATTTTGTAGATGAAGGGGTTGCATAGACGAATTGTGTTGCATCTGCATGGCCTGGGTGAGATGTGTTGCATCCATTTTGCCGACCCCCCATCCCCCCTTTTTTTGAGTGTCCATTAGGCGAATTGCGTTACGCCGGTTTATGGACTTGATAGTAATGCGAATGCGGAAAATGGGTGCTGCGTGCGTAGATTTTGCGAACGGGAGGTAGATGGTAGAGATGAAGTACAGTAAGAGTTGAGGGTAGGATTATAAGGGGAACAGGGATGCACTTCTAAGTGGACGAGCTAACCTGAGCAACCATTTCAAAACGCTGTTTGTACTTCACCGCTCAGATGAATGTACCTTTGAACGACATCCTCAAAGCAAGTAACCTGCAACCAAAGAAGAAGACAGAGGATACCATTTTCCGTGCGAATTGCGGGCGAGGTTGTTGAAACAAGTACCATTAGAGGCAAGATAAATTGATCGGGCCATGAAGGAGGAACTATAGCACAATGCTCGAGTTTTCACCCTTAACGCTCGGCCCAACATATTGTCACCAAAGAACATTAGACTCAGCGCATCTGATTGGTTATGCAAAGAACCGGCCAGATGAATCTGTGAAGCCAGAGCCTGATAGTGATGATGAGCGGAGATCCCCAAAGCCATAGTTGATGAGGACGCCTTTGGGGCTCCGGACGGTGAAACGAACCTCTCAGAGGCACCACCACTGAAATAGATGCAGTGACGGTATCTCCGAGGGGTCAGTAGTATGCCCTTCAGCACATCCGAGGGATCAGTAGAATGCCAGTGAGGTAGTGACGCTGGAATTGCTCCAGTGTCCCATCCCATCTATCTTGTAGCAGCACAGAGATAGTCACGCTCACTTGAGTTGCATGAGAGCAGTTTGTGAACCCCAGTTTTAAGTCCTGGTAGACTGTCGTTGCTGGTTTTAAGTCTCAGTAGACCATGGTCCCAGTTTAAAGTCTGGGCAGACTAAGAAATGCTAGTTTTACGTCGTAGCGGATGGTGGCAGGGCTGATTTATGGTCTCAGTAGACCGTGTTGTGGATGTTAGTTTCTTGTCATGACCCAGGGATAACTCTGTGCTGGTTTTACGTCTTAGCAGACGGTTACTTACCTTTGCCAGTTTTATGTCATGAAGGACAGCCGGTGTCAGTTTAGTGTCGTGGCGAACGCGTGCAAAAGATGCTAGTTTTTCATCTTAGCGGACCTGTACAACATTGCTAGTTTTACATCGTAGAGGATGGTTACAACTTGCCAGTTTTACATCGTGGTGGACGGTCAGTGCCAGTTTAGCATCGTGGTGGATGCGTGAAGGGAGTGCCAGTTTTACGTCATAGCGGACGTTTGTTGCCAGTTTAGTGTCATAGCGGACGATTGTTGCGATACCTGATATTCACACTGGAGATGCAACTATATGTAGTACCTCTTCAGATATATATGATTGACAGGGTTTGGTAACTCGTTGCCATCGACATCCTCTAACTTGAATGCTCCATTGTTATACGCATCAGTCACCAAGAAAGGGCCCTCCCAGTTTGTAGAGAATTTACCCACTGGTTCGCGAACGGCCTTGAGAACTAAATCTCCTTTCTTGATCAGACGCTGCTGAAGATTGTGACGATGCTTTTGCCTCTGCTTGTCTTGATACTTTTCGATTGTATCAAGCGTCTGTATTCGCTTCTCTTCCACTGAATCCAAATCCACGATCCGAGACTCGGTGTGTTGAGCCTCATTTATAATCGTGGAGAGAACCATTCTCAGAGAAGGAATTTGCAATTCGAGGGGCAGCACTGCTTCAGATTCGTAGACTAGGCTATAGGGCGTACTGTCTGTAGCCATCCTACATGTAGTATGATACACCCATAGCACATAGAGGATTTTTTCGTGCCACCGTCTCTTGTTACTGTCGAGCATTTTCTTGAGCAGATTGATGATGACCTTGTTTGTTGCTTTAGCTTGACCATTCTCTTGCGGGTAGTAGGGTGAGGAAAAAGATTGTTTAATGTCAGGGCTATCACAGAAGGATTTGGTTTCCGTACTACTAAACTGCGGCCCATTGTCGGTCACGATAGTCATCGGGAGACCAAATCTGGTTACAATGTTGTCTAAGATGAAATGGCAAATCTGTTGAGATGTGATATTCCTTAAAGGAATAGCTTCTACCCACTTTGTGAAGTACTCAGTAGCGGTAATTATGAAGCTATGACCTGCGGAAGATTTCAGCGTGATGGGACCTATAATGTCTAGTCCCCATCGCTGAAACGGCCATGTTATTTGAGTCGTATGTAACTCTATAGGCAACACGTGTATAAGGTTTGCATGACGCTGACACGTATTGCGAGTTTTAACCTTTGTTAGACAATCTTTTTCCATGCGTGGCCAGTAGTACCCTAAGCGAAAAATTTTTGAAGCCATAGCCCATGGTGCTACGTGTCCTCTACATAATCCCTTGTGAACCTCGCCAACGATACGCTGTGCTTGGTCTTAGTTAACGCAAGCAAGCAACACACCATCAAAAGAGCGTCTACAGAGAGTACTGTTTCCTACGATTATGTACTGCCTAGCTCACTTGCAGATTGCATCTTTCTGCACACGTGTCAATTCGTGCGGTAGCTCGCCTTGCAAAAGGTAAGTTTTAATGTTGTCATACCATTATGGTGTGCTTTCTTCAAGAAGAGAAGATATTTGCGCCGCCTGAATGATAGGACCTACAATCTGTTTTAATGAGGGCACGTTTAACGCCAGCGTAGCCAGTGCATCGGCAAGTGTGTTATCATTTCGTGGCACGTGTTGGACATCAATGGTCATGAATTGCTTCAGAAGATCTTTATCCATATCGTAGTAGGGCTGCAAATGTGCAGCTTTGCAGGCGTAGACTCCTATGATCTAATTGATGACGAGTATCGAATCACCCCTAATTGCCAAGTGTCAAACATCGAGTTCGCTTGCAACTAGTAATCCTCTGAGGAGCCCCTCGTACTCTGCCACATTGTTCTTACAGGGGAAGGTCAAGCGATAAGCGTGAAGACGCACATCCTCAGATGATAGCGTAATAACGGTGGTAACACTGCCACCTCTAGCGGTTGAAGCTCCATCAAAATACAATGTCGCTTTGGGGCTTGTTAAGACAAGGCTTACACTATGTACATATTCTTCTAGAAATTCAGGCTCTATGGTTGCCTGACTGTCAATAGGGGATGTTACTAATTGGTCGGCTATCACTTGGCCCTTCGTAGAAGATTGGCCAATATAATGCAGATCAAATTCTGCTGTGATAGCCTTCCAACGAGCTATTTTGCTACTTTTGTATAAGTTATGCGTAATGGCCCTAAGGATGTTATTTTTACAGATGATGTTAACTTGACTACGGAAAAGATAATGTCTACACTTCTTGAGCGTAAATACTAACGCTAAGCAGTTACGCTCTACTTCGTTGTATCTTGTTTCATACGCACATAGAGCGTGACTCAAGTAGTAGATGGGTACTTCCGACCCATCACCCCTCCTTTGACAGAGTAACGCTGCTAAGGCTACATCTGAAGTTGCGAGATAGATATAGAATGGTTGATCCCTTTGCAGCGGGAAAACTGTTGGCAAGCGTTGAAATTCCTGCTTCAAGCTGTCGAACGCACGCTGAAAATCATCCGTCCATTCAAAATTAACCCCCTTTTTAAGAAAATGTTGCATAGGGTGTAACTTGTCGGTTAATCTTGAGATGAACCGCCTGATAAACTGTAACCTCCCCTGTAATCCGTGTAATTTCTTAAGACTTGTAGGGGGTGCTAATTCAATAATGGCTTTGACTTTATTAGGGTCTACATGTATGCCAGCTTCTGATACCACAAAACCCAGCATGCGCCTGATTTTGACTTCGAACACACACTTTTTTGGGTTAAGGCGGAGGTCATATTTAGAGCATCTTTTGAGGACTAACTCCAAATATTCTGAATGATCCTCTGACTTTATAGACTTAACAGCTATATTGTCGACATAATCATTCAGTCTCCCTAAGAGGTAATCGCTAAAGATGTACGTCATAGCTCGTTGATATGTTGCTTCGGCCTTTTTTAAGCCAAAAGGCATCATGGTGTAGCAAAAAGTCCCCCAAGGTGTCATAAATGTTGTTGTTAGCTGGTGTTCTGGGTTGATGCGTATTTGATTGTAGCCTGAGAAGCCGTCCATGAAGGACAAAAGCGCATGCCCAGCGGTTGTATCCACCAATTGGTTGATACTCGGCAATGAGAAGTTATCCTTGATTGTAGCTTTGTTTAAGTCCCGGAAGTCTATACAAATGCGTATTCCTCCAGTATTTTTGGGAACTACTACAATATTGGATACCCAGTCCGAGTAATCAACCGCGCGAATAAAACCTGCCTGGTACAGCTTAGTGATTTCATCACGTACTGCTAGAGTGACTTCTGGCTTGATCTTTCGTGCTTTTTTCCTAATGGCTTTGATATGAGGATCTAAGATTATGTTGTGTTGAATTAATCTTGGGTCTAGTCCTGGCATATCCTCGTATGATCATGCAAACACTGTGATGTTACTCTGGAGGACCTTTTTTATGTCATCATGTGCCTTTTGGTCTAATAGAGAACTAACCTTGAGAGTTTTAGCCTCACCCTTATGCGTAACCACAGAAATCTCGTTGAGTGGATCTTCGGTTACATCTCCGGCTTCCAGATCTAGCGTGCACGTCGATTGCTCTGGCCAGTCTAGAGATGTTTCCGACGTGGCTATAATTACATCATCAAGGGCTAGGTTAGTTTCTATCAATGTAGGATCAAGCTGTCTAATGATTTCACTGTGTAATCTTGTTAAAACTAGCGGTGCAGACAACATTTTGTCCATCTGTGGATTATCTTGCAAAAGTGTCAAATGCCAGAGTAATTAGAAAGCTACTAAGTTTGATACGATAAGTGTTGAACGAATAACGTTTAGTGTAGTGTACAGGAAGTGACATGACGTTGCTGCGTAAAGGTAACTGAATTTTAAAGTTTGCAAAAAGCTTGTAATTAATGAGACCTGATTATGAGAAGATAAGATACAGTAGTTTAGGGTTGTTTCGGACCGTAATGCGTGTGATATCTGGTGCAATTAATGCCTTGATCCTCGGATTCCAGCTCATACTGACACCAACATTTGGGCAAGTTTCGCTGAAATCGGGTATCAAGTCGGTTAAATCTTGCATATAAGTAAGCAGCTTTCAGTAAGAATGGGTTGTTGGCTGTCGCGAATTCGAATTTCTAACTATTACAAAGCGAGAGGAAGAGGAGCAGAAGATTAGAGCGCATAGTTTGCAAAGACGTGAAAGTGTGAAACTGTGAAGTTTTTGGAATCGTGACAATGGCACCTAAAGTGAAACGGAAGAACGTGAAATTGACTAAAATCGACGAGGTGCAAGAGAATTTGCAGCGCGCTTCGTAGGCGGTGGTCGAAGTGAGGGACCCTATGCCTTTGAACCGGTAGGACATTCCTTGCGTACTTATGTTGTTTTAGCCATGTTTATTCCTGTAGCGTTGTTCATGTAAATGAGGGTTTTAGATTATGGACCTCGCGTTAAGATGAGGGTTTAATAGGGTGTTTCTATCGCCGTTGTCGGGGACAAACCTTGTGCTGTTGCAAGGGTTTGGGTGATTTCGGCATGAATGGCTACGCGTAATTTGTAGGTTTCTTGTATTTAAACATGCAAATGCAAATCTAGACATTGATCTGTTTATTGCATTTTCTGTACAGTGTTATGCTAAGACCTATCCTAATCGTCTTAGATATCGTTGGGGTTTTGTGCTGCATAAACCCAATCATGCCTAATGTCCCTCCCCCACACACTCGGTTGCATGGGAAGGCCATATGGTTTTGAAAGGGTGTGCTGGAGTTTCTACAGTTTTTACTGTATAACTACAGCGTTATTATATGGTCTAATTTGTCAGGAGATATTGCTGGTACCATTTTGAAGCACCTGTTAGTGGGTTCCACATAGGAAATTTTGGCTTTCTTGATAGAAGGAGCCATCGATACTGGGCGTCCCGAAGACTGAGAGCTTAGCGCCCAAGGTTTGAGGTGTTTAGGTTGGATCTGGGAAATGGCCCAGTTTAGTTACGACCATGCATACAACACCTTGTCCGTGACCCATCATGTCTCGACCTACTTCCAGAACCCACCAGGCACAGTGTACTACTCAAGCAGGTAAGCGGTTTTGTTAGCTATATTGTCATTATGTGTCTATTATCTGAGTTTTTTTGAAAAGTGTAAGATAAGCTTATGTGGTATGGTACAGGTTTTTTATCCATGAGAACAGGTTGATAGGCGATGGTGATACCTTAACCTGGACTGAAACGACGATAAAGACTTTTACCTCGACTAGCAACGTACGTGTTGGTGTTATGGGGTAGATCAACTTCAACATTTGCGAGTACCCCACCTGCTATGCTGACGCTTTTGAGAATTGCCAGAATCTCGGGTGGCTACACGACGACTGGACTTTGGATCTGCCCCTTACCGTTGCGGACATGCGGAGGAAACTTCCTCCATTTCTTTTGCTGTTTGGACTTGGTAAAACTGCTGCGTATTCTATTGTTGTGTGGTGTAATTGTGAATTGGTGAGTGTTGCGTAATAGTATTTTTGTCTGACTTGTGTCTTACATTGTTC
The DNA here is from genome assembly GCA_015680685.1 of Gnetum montanum. Classification (NCBI taxonomy): domain Eukaryota; kingdom Viridiplantae; phylum Streptophyta; class Gnetopsida; order Gnetales; family Gnetaceae; genus Gnetum; species Gnetum montanum. The sequence goes on along the minus strand of MNCI01004025.1, from coordinate 11,516 downwards.
AGTCAAGGAATCCCGGGAGATTACCCTTACAATTTCCGGCCGCGAGGCGAATACCCTCCTCTTCCGCTACGGTGACATCAAGGATGCACAACGCTGGCTCTGCCACGCGGTGGCCCCAGTTGCGATGGTCACCAAGATACGAGAAGCGAGGCAAATGCATTTATTTTTAGCCGCGACCCCTGATGTCCCTACTAGTGAAATGTTAACGCTGGTCAACACCTTCAGCGAAAGGGCAGAGCATTTTTGCACGCGCGTGCATCACGTACATGTAAGTTTTGACATTGATGCTCAGCTCTTTGAAGACCTTTTCGGCATCCCCTCTGATGGCCTTCCCATAGAGAAAAAGGCGAAGAGGAGTCTCTCTTGTCAGGAGTGGCTGGAGGAGTCGGTAGGGGTCAAGAAGGAGACTAAAGGGATCCCTTGTGAAAGAATCACACTAGAAATCTCCAAGACAGTTTATCCCCTTTTCCGAGCCTGGGCTTTTCCTAAAACGCTCTCACAGGGGAGGTTCTTCTCCATAGAGCAGACCCGTATTATGCGGGAGGTTATCGAAGAAGGGATCCAGTTCAATTGGGCAAGCTATTTTGTTGAGGGGTTACGCACTAAGATGATCAGGCTTCGCAGGAAGCACGAGTTTCATTTCAACGTGCATTACGCCTTCTTCATAGCCTGCCTTTGACGTTTTGCTGAATTCTTGGTCATCCAAAGGAATGGGGTCTGGGTGCAGCAAGACCAAGACCAGCTATCCAGACCTTGGATTACCCACATTTTCAGCACTATGCATGGACAGGATCCCTCGGAAGGGATTGGGGACTCTCTGTCTATAACGACGAGAGATTTGGCGGTGTCTCGAATGCGAGGCCCCGACAGCATAGGCAGGATAATGCCTACTTACACTGGCGATGCCTCACGAGGGAAATGTTTGGTGGAAGAAATTGTAGAACCTTCAGCTCGGCGTAAAAGGCTTCGTATAACCGAGGCCTCTGCAGATCCTGGGAGTGGCACAGGTCGAACTGTGGAAGTCAGAGTTCAGCGGAGTAAACCTCCACCTGGTAAGCATGAAAGAAATGTATTGAAAGTTGTATTACGCAATGTTTACTTAGGATATTTTGAATTGTATTAAGCGTATTATGTGATATGACCAGGGAAAGTTACGGAGCAGCTCACCCCTGAAACAGGGGCTATGATATTAAGTCGCGGGGAAGGGGCCCCAGTTTTAGAAAAAGAGACCCCAGCTGTTAGGGTGAGCCACGCATAGATTCTTGTGCGTGAGGAGGTCCCAGCTGTTGGGACGAACGACACATAGACTCTTATGCGTGAAGAGAGAAAGGAGGCAGAAGATGTTGGCGAGCTCCCCACTGTTACTGGTAGAGGTGATGAGCGTGTTGGAAACTTTGTAGAATTCTGTTAATAATTAGAATTTCTAACTTGACTACGCTACAGGAGAAGAGGATGCATCCACGTCCGTCACTGTGAGCAGAGCGTGGAGAGACTTTCCTGACAAGTTCACCTTCATGGAAGGCATTGTCAGCAATATGATCGAGCGCGTCGAGCGCGTCGATCCTGAAGCTGGTACGTTGTAGTTATAAAAGGTTTATTTTATTATACAGTGGTAATGTGTCATATACATTAATGATGTTTGCTGTTAGGAGCTCACCTTCGATGGGACCCAATGGAGCCCATTGATTTGGACACAGTGGAGCCTCCATCTAATGGGGCAGTCGTGCCACGTCACATTTATGAAGAGATGTGTAAATGTGTGTTACGCTCGACTCGCTCCTTATGGGAGAGCAAGGGTGTAAATGAAAACCTTTGGAAAAGGGTGAAAAGGTTAGAGAAGAAGAATAAGTCTCTGACCAAAGAGGTTGGGGACCTAAAGTTGCGATGCGAGTTCCTACAGGCGCGAGAAACAGGTGACGAGGACTGGTGCACCACTGTTATTGACTACTCTCGTTATTGGACCGTAATCAAGAACAGCGTGCAGACTAGTCGGGCGTTGGTGGAGCAGCGGATGCAGATAGAGCTGTTAGCTCAGAAAACCCAAGATTGGAGGGATTACTGCGCAAGTGTGCAAGAATGGGAGTAAAAGGAAAAGGACCATAAACATTTGTATAAGCGAGAAAGTATCACTTATCGTCAACATTATCGTGATTCAGCCGTTGAAGCCCAATCCTTGCGAGTCTTCCTGGACATCATTGGGGCATCCGAAGCCTTCAAGAAGTTTCAAGAGCAGGTGACTGTAAGTGCGTCCCCGGAAAGGGCGGTGACTCTCCCTGGGGGTGAGACTACTGTCCCTACTTTCTTCCCTGACCCGCCTCGTTGGACTAGCATGGAGAAAGGGAAAGTAAAGGCTGGAGCTGCTCTGGGAGATGAAGTGTGGTCTGACCTGACTGAGGATGAAATCATGGAGAGCCTATGGGCCTACTTGGAAAAGCTTCCCTTTGCCACGAAAGCAAGGCCATCGCGAGTAAGTTTAATCATGACTAAGTCTAAATTTTCTAATTGTGTTGTCGAGTTTTGTTTTGCTAATATGTTCTCTGTATCTAGGTGCCAGAAGAGGATAGAGAAGGCGAGCCAGCTGAGGAGCAAGTACAAGAAGAGGGGCATAATGATGAAGAGCATCCTCCTGTGGAGCCGGTGCAAGAACAAGGACCTCATGAAGAGGGGATTCTTCATGAAAGAATCCTCCCTAGGAGAGAAGGCCCACTAGAGGATGATTTATTAGGACTAGAGCCGGACTTGAGAGATACTGGTGACAGTGGCATCAGAGGAGATGCGTAATTGCGGTTTACGCATGGTTTTATTGATTTGAGTCAACAATGGTTATGTGAATGACTGAAAGACTAGCTATAAGATCTTGTGATGATTTTAAATGTTATTTAATTTTCTTTTTGTCTTTTGCATTTTTATTTGCAAAGCGTAAGCGTAATTGTTAACGGTTTTGCTTAAGTTATGTTGCGACGGGATGGAATTGCTAGTTTAAGGCCATAGCGGGCCGTCACTAGTTTTAGGCCATTGCGGGCCATCATGGGAGTTTGCATAATCTGAAAACTAGTTTTAGGCCATTACGGGCCATGGATATTTTTAGGCCATTGCGGGCCATAACTAGTTTAAGGCCGTTGCGGACCATCTTAATATAGAGAGCATAATTGACAGTAATGTATTTTTGCGTATTTGGACTAAAGTGATCAAAAGACGTAAATAACGTACATAAAAGAAATTTAATAGCGTAAGGAATGGCAAGCATAAACATTGAAAATTCCTATAGCGTAAATATGTATTGGATGAAAATGGACTGCTAAGTGTAAATAGCGATAATTGGTAAAAACATAAGAATGCGCATAAATGCCATTCAGTTCAACTGCTAATTCGCAATTGTTTCTTAATGGCCTTCACGTTCAGTGTTGCGTAAGGATGGAGGGGTTTACAGTCTGACTCCTCCATGCCACCATCCTGAAATGGCAGGTTGGCCTAGGCTAAACTGTCATCATTGGTTTCAGTTTGTTGAGGGATTTGGAGATGAGTCTGATCATCTGATGTTTCTATCTCTGAACCCCGTTCTTCTTCAATGTTGTTGACAGTCCTGGGGGTGATTTCATCACTGCGTATTATGACCTCTCCTCCTGCGTAGGGTAGGTATATTTCCTGATGTATCGGTGATGAAACCGCCCTCAGCTGGGCTAACTAGGACCTCCCTAAGATCAAGTTGAACCTAGGCATCTCCTCGACGACTAGGAATGTGGCATCCGTTGGGAATTGATCGCCTGCCACAAACTCAATATGCACCGTCCCCTTGACCTGAACCCTTGCTCCATTGAACGACTTTATGCATGTCGTCATTGTGGGAATGATCTGGTCGACCAGACCCAACCTATCCACGAGGGGATAAGGAATGACATTTGTAGCTGCGCCGTCGTCTACATGTACCCTTCGAATCAGGTACTGACTGACCCAAATGGTGATGAACAGGGGTTCAGTTGTCACCTGGCCTTTCTCAGGATCATCTTTGATGGATTCGTCATGAAAGGTCAGTGAGGTAGGCTTAGGTTGCTTAGCTTCGGAAGGAAACATGACAGCGTGTATCGCTTCCTCCTCCACTAGTAAGCTTTCGTCCACAGGTATGGATGTCAGCATGCGGACCATAGCCTCACGGTGTTCTCAGGATGTCATGAGTAGGTCATAGAGGCTCAGCATTGTATTTTTTTGTTTCAGAGCCTGTTTGACCTACGTAAATGCATCGAGGAGATTCCTCTCTCAGCTAGGTTGTTTATTCCCCTTGTCTTCTTCCATTCGTCCTAAGAGACGAATCTCCCGAGGTCGAGTGACATTAGTCGAGGGGTTGTTCTTTTTCTCACCGAGAGGAGGTGGCTACATTTCTGCACCTTTCTCCTGCCTTTGAGGCATAGGCGAAGGCACAAAGGCCAGGGGGCTAGGCTTAGGGAAGCCGAGCATAGAGTGGTCTTTTGTAGCACTAACAGATGTGTCCTCTCCCTTTTGTTTGTCGGGTGATGGCTGGCGATTTTGGTTGGAGGCCTGCCCCTGTGTGAGAGGAGTAGCCGGTGGTTTTGGCGCCCTAAGAATGAAGGGTGCCCTAGGCATGGGCGCGGACAAGGCCATGACTTTGCTGTTACTATGTGGCTGAGTGGCATTCTGAGAAGGTGCCCGAATAATGAAAGGTGACCTTGAGACACCACTAGCTGTCGATGAAAGGTTTGCCCCCCTTGGTGAGCTAATAGGTACACGTAAAACAAAAGGTTGTTTGGGTGGTACTTTCCGCTCACTGTCCGTACTCACCACATTGATTGTATAAGGTGCATTTTTTGCATTCAACAGATCCTTATACACGTGCAATGCTTGGTTTTCTAGACGCGTCGGACTACTGCCGTCTAGTTTCAGATGACCGTCATCGATCATGCGTTGAATGTTGTCCTTCAACGCCCAGCAGTAATCTGTGTCGTGACCACACAACTGGTGGTAGTCACAGAAACGGTCCAGCCTGAAAAATTTTGGAACTGGTGGTTCATTAGGTAAGGCTAAAGAAGAATTCTTCAGCAGTTCACAATGACGTCTGTGACGCTTCAGAGCTTCTTCGGATACTCTTTTGGGTTGAATGTATCCTTCCCCTAACAATTGTTTCAACAGTTCTGAGTGTTTTACAGGCACGGCTGTATACTTTGAGCGATCTTTACGCTCAAAGTTTGGTTTAGGCTGGGGGGGCCCTTCAGGGGCAGCTGTGTCTTGGCTGGTGCTACCCGCATTGGTCGTGGTCTCAGGGGGCACTGTAGGTGACTTCTTATTCTTGTTCTTTGTGCCCTAAGCCAGCGCAGCTACTATCGTTGTCGTTGCTTTACCTTTGTCCTTGCCTTTGTTGTGAGCGTTCTTGTAGGCGACATACGCTGGGTCTTTGCTGGCCTCCGCAGCATCTTCGATGCTTCTAGTTTGAGCGAAGGCCTGCTGTAAGGAGTTAGGGGAAAGATAATACAGCTTTGACTTGATAAATTCATTGACTGCTCCTTTGAAGATGGCTAGTAAGTGTGACTCCGCGATTGGCTCACGGATTTCATTCAAAGTAGCATTCCAGCGCTGTATGAACTTCTGGACTGGTTCGAGAGAGTCTTGTTTCACTCGCATAAGTTGATCTAACGTGACTTCTGGCTTTAAGTTGTATTTAAATCGAGTCACGAATTGTGTCAGAAGCTCTTCCAAGGTTGAAATGGAAAAGCGTGGGAGGGCTCGATACCAATCTAGAGCTTTCCCTGTTAGAGACATGGCAAAGACGTGGATAATCATGTGAGGTCATCGTTGCAACAACAAGGATTCGGATCTGAAGGTGACCAAGTGAGCGTTAGGATCTCCCTCCCCATTATACTTGGTAAAATGAGGTAAGGACATCCCTGGTGGTAATGACAGCATGGGGACCACTCGACTAATAAGATCATCTTGGTAGAAGTCCATGATCTGTACAGTGTCTGAGCCAGTGGCCTTAAGACGCCTAACCTCCTCAGTGAGGGTTTGAATAAGTAGAAAGGCTTGGTCCAGACCTGT
>MNCI01004024.1:259-13057 GCA_015680685.1 Gnetum montanum | reverse complement strand
GGCCTGGAACTTGCCTCCGCTAAAAAAGAGTAACATTCATTTAGATTTAGCCAACCAATCCATCACTATCCCATTAGGACTAGTGGAGGACATTATGACCACTATTTGTGGGTGATCATATCCAGCTGACTTCCTAGTGATTCAAGTGAACAACGGTAAGGGAAACTTCCCAATCATAATGGGAAGAGCATGGCTAAGCACAATTGAAATGCACCTAGGAATCCATGATCTTTCCCTAGAAATATCAAAGGAAAATACATTTGGAAAGATCGAGAAGAAGAAAGTTCCATGCATCGCATACAGTGACACAGGGTGTAATTGCATGCAGAAGTCATGGTTTGTACAATGTTTAACATTGCCTATATGCAATCAATGTGCAAAAGTGACTAATATACAAAGACACCATAAGACAAGAAGGCACCCAGTGGCTGATAGCTGATCAAGAGAGCAGTTCAACTATATGCATGCAACCAACTGAGGGTTTGACTTACACCTACATCGATAGCATAGACATATTAGAGCAAGTCCATCGCCAACTTCCAAATCTTGACCTTGAAAATATCAATTAGGGGAAGTTGGAAATCCCTGATAAGTTTAAGCAAGAGTCCCTTAAGCTAAAATCATTGCCCACTAGTATGGAATACATGTTTCTTAAAAATGGAAAACTAGTAATTATTAACATGAAGTTTGCTCCTCAACAAAAAGAAAGACTACTGAAAGTGATAAATAAATGGTTGAAAGCCTTCGCTTGGTCATATCCTGAATTAACTAGAATAGATCCTAGGATATGCCAACATAGAATTTAAACTGACCCCTCCATGAAGCCTCGAAGACAACTGCAAAGGCGATTGAACCCAAAGCTGAAGCAAGTAGTTAAGGAAGAAATTAAACAGCTTCTAAAAGCTGGGTTCATCTACCTCATTGCTGATAGTGAATGGGTTATCCCCTTAGTTATAGTGCCCAAAAAGGGAGGCAAATGGAGGGTGTGCATAGATTTCAAACTACTAAACATGGAAACATTCAAGGACCACTTTCCACTTCCATTCGTTGACCAAGTCTTAGACACCATTGCAGGGCATCACTACTATAGTTTTCTAGATGGGTACAATGGGTACAACCAAATACAAATAGCCTCAGAATACCAATCCAAGACTATGTTCACCAGTTCTTAGGGAACATTTTCATACAAATAGATGTCATTTGGCTTATGCAATACCCCTGCAACATTTCAACGATTAGTTCTAAGCATATTCCAGTAGCAGATAGAAAACAATGTGGAGGTCTTCATGGATGACTTCTCCACGTACGGAGCAAACTTTGATCAAGCCTTGGACTGACTAGAGTAAGTATTAAAATGATGTGTAAAAACAAATTTAAGGCTCAACTAGCAGAAAAGCCATTTTTTGGTCCAAGAAGGCATCATACTAGGGCATAAAATTTCACGAACAGGGATAGAGGGAGACCTTGAAAAGATCAAAGTTATCCAAGGAACTACCCATCAACCAGAACTATAAAAGATATCCAATCATTCCTTGAACACACCGGCTACTACAAAAGGTTTATTGAGAACTCTTCAAAGGTTGCAAAACCATTGGTTGAACTAACGAAAAAGGACGTACTTTTCAAATGGACTAGGGAATGCGAACTAGCTTTCCAAACTTTAAAACAAAAGCTGGTAGAAACACCTATCCTACAAGCTCCTAACTAGCCTAGGCCATTCCACATAATGACTGATGCATCCAACTATGCTTTAGAAGCCATACTTACATAGTTAGAAGATCAAAAAAATCCTTATTACATCCACTATGCAAGTAGAAGTATCGTTGGTGCACAACTTAACTACACTACAATAGAGAAAGAATTAATGGCTATAGTGTTTGCACTAGAAAAATTTAGGCACTATGTCTTGGGCTACAAGGTATTCATACACACAGATCATAGTGCAGTAAGCTTCCTAATGAATAAATCAATGGTAAGCCCTTGCAGCATATGATGGCTTGTAATCTTACAAGAGTTCAATCTTACGATGATCGATCGTAAAGGCACCGAGAATGTAGTTGCTGATCATTTATCTCAGTTGCGATGGGACAACAAAGAGGATGAGTATCCAATTTCTAATTATTTCCCAGATGAACTCCTCTTTGTAGGTGTAGTGAATAATCAATTAACCATGGAGACAAACTGGTATAGTAGCATTCTCACCTATCTTCTTACACAACAAACACCACAAGGGTTTGATTCTAAAAAGAAATAAAAATTTCTTCATTAAGCCAAGTATTTTATGGAAATCAATGGGCAACTTTACAAAGTATGTCCTAATGTCTTGGTTTGATGGTGTGTTCTTGATGTAGATCAACTATGAGTTCTCCAAGACGCTCATAAGGGTCCTTGTGGGGGTCATTACACTAGGAGATGAACAGCCATTAAGATCTTGCTTGTAGGATATTATTGGCCTACATTGTTTCAGGATGCCCATCATTTTATCCAATCTTGTAAGCATTGTCAACATGATGGGGGATGACTACTAGAATGGAGGGTCCACAAAAATGGATTCAACCTTTAGAACCCTTCGACATTTGGGAAATTGATTTTATGGGGCTGATTCCACCAATGTCCAATGGAAAAGCTTATATTATTGTTGCCATTGATTATCTTACAAAATGGACAGAAGTAGCTATTGTGAAGGATTGTACATCATCTACAGCTGCATGATTTGTTCAACAACAAATCGTAAGCAGGTTTGGTATGCCTTGTGCACTTATTTCAAACAATGGTACACGCTTCATAGGTGCGACTTTTCAAACATTAATGCAACGCTTAGGGGTTGAGCATAAATTGACTACACCATATCACCCCCAAGTGAACAGTCAAGCCAAAGTCACCAATAGGGAGATTATGAAGATATTGATAAGAACCATTAGCAAGTTTAGGTAAGACCAGAGCACTAAACTGAACGATGCTCTTTGGACATACTGCTCCACATAGAAATTCCCTATAGGCTACTCTCCCTATGAGTTAGTGTATGGTAAATTACCAATGCTTGCCATTCAAACTGAGCTTTGTACACTATCCATGGCATGTAACCTCAACCTTGACCTCAATCTAGCACAAAAATAATGGTTGATGATCCTTAACATGCTAGATGAGAACCGATTGGCCACCCTATCATCTAACGGATTGCACAAGGCCTTCAATAAACAATGTCATGACCTAAGAATTAGGAAAGTTAAATATCAACTGGGAGATAAGGTTCTCTACTAGAATCCCACACATGTGCCACAACATACCAAATTTCAAATGCTATGGAAAGGACCTTATGTCATTCATGAAAATTTTCCTTCAAGGGCCATGATGATATACAAACTTGAGAGCCTAGATAAGAAACTGTTAGTTAACATCCAATAAACCAAACCTTTTGATGAGCTTAGCATAGCCAATACTCATACTACCTCTATTGTTGGACAACCTTGCTCGCTATTTTGAATCTCCTCCTTCCAACTCAATCGTGGAGGAGATGGCCACCTATCCCTTTTTGTATTTTTTGTTTCACATTTTTGTTTTACACATTTCCTCAATCTTTCTTATTTTTGTTTTTGTTTTACACCATCATTCACATTTTTACTATTTCTTTGTTTGGTTGATTTACTTTCATTCATCATACAATAAGTTCTCTTGATGGTGGATTGAATTATATACTATTGACTGCCAATGTTTTGTTTTTACCACTAAATTACGATGCTGATATTATGATATGGTTCTTTTGATAACACAAGCAATGAGTCCATGTTGTCCATTCATTCATTCAACTTTGTGGTCTCCCTTGGCTTGGAATTGTGCAATCCCTTTTTTCTAATCAACTTCTTAATAAATTGATGACTTGGTATTTTTCAAACTAAAGGAAGGATTCAATGGTTGAAAAGGGTGTGACTTCAAGGAGATTCAATGCATTTTTTCTGGCCATTCTCTTGGGTCCTTGGATGCTTTTTCATAGGTTTTCTACCATTCTGCCATCAATCAAATATCAGGAAATTGAGTGAATAAAAATAAATCTTTGCATGGTGTGGTTCTCATGCAAAATAAAAATAAAAAAATGAAAAAAAAAAGAGAAAAGTGGAAATTCAAAGCACACCCCTTAGACATAATAAAGCAATATGGGCTACAAGAATTGGTTATGGCACTGAAAAGACATGTTACCCATGCCTAAAGATTCCCTATAACTAAGGCCCTTTCTCACTTCCTGCTTCTCCATCTTACTCTACGTGGGATGATGGTGACTCTTTGTGGAGCCATTCTTGTTACTTTGAGAGGATGGATTGGCCAAGTGTATGGATGTGAGGTCACCGAGTATGGTTGGTTTGAGTCTGGATTTGGAATGAATTCTACTTAGTCACATTAACCATGACATACACAAGAAACTTTACACAACTTTGCTCTTGGGATTCCATTCCATTTCTATTCTCAATCCTTCTTTCCATAATACACCTCATTATTGGTTTTATGATTAGTCCATATCTTGGTTGATGCATTGTTTTTCCTTGGTAAATTCTTGTGGGTAAGTTTTTTAACTCTTGCTTCCAAATGACATTCCTAGAGCCTACAAACTCTTTGGTTTGTGGGTTTGTCAAGGCATAAAGGACATGAGCCTACTTCGGGGAGGACCCACTGGCATTACTTTTTGGTGCAATTATTAAGTTCTTTTCCTTAAACATTCTCTACAATCAATCATTTCTCATTTCATCCCCATCTTTGACATCCACTTTATTGGCATTGCCGTTGTTATTTTTTCCATCTTTCTTGTTCCTTATATTTTTCCATCTTATTGCTACTAAAGGTTCGCTCTTAGTCATGGGGGCCTTGGCACAAATTTTTTAATTTTTCCATTCTACTACTTGCCTAACCCCTACACCTTGGGTAGTTATCAGTAATAAACCTCTAACCTAGTTTCTACCATAACCACAACCTAGCCAATGCGCTTTATATCAAGGCAAGGTATCAATTGCATTATGCCTTACTTATCCTTACTCATTCATGACTATGTTGTGTGTGCATATGGTGATTACATGAACTATAGATTGGAATAGGAGGAAGCACTCGAGATGGACTGAAGTTGGAATGTTTACACCGAGAACAACTCCGGTCACGTGGCTATGGATAAATAATGGAGGGTACAATCTTGGCATTGGCAGCAACATGCCTCATTTCCTTTTCTCCCTCTTTCTCTTCAAGCTATCAAGTGAAGGTCTGGATGTCATCCATGTACAGTGTTTACCAAAAAGGGTGTGAACACCAATGTTGTAATATGTTTGTCAATCTGTTCACTGGACACTTTGAGTCTGTTATTCCCTATCGCTGTCAGTTCTCATTCAATCAATAATCTCATACCTTCCCAATATTTTGTAAGGAACTTGAGGATGAGTTTTCATTTAGTCATGGGGGTATGATGAGCTGCGATATCGTGTCTGCGATATCGTGGCCTTCCATGCGATATCATGTACATGATATCGTGGCCTGCCTCGTTGCCTATAAATAAGAGGTAGGCACACTTGGTTTGCATAGTTAGTCTTAGTCCCTTACCCAAGCTCTTGCATTTTCTCCCTCTTAGAGTTAGAATTATTTCTATGTGCCTACAGTAGGAGTCATAAAGTGAATGGATCTTGATTCGAGCATTGTGTACCTGAGCACACCTTGTGTATAGCAATAAAGACAAACTTTGTGATAAATCTTGTAGCATTCAAAATAGATTAATTAATGTTAATTATTGTTACTTAATGCTTTCATCAGTTAATTAATAATTCTCTCTCACGCTAAAACTCTCCTAAGTAAGCACACATAGTATGATCACTTTGAGCATGTGTGTAACACTTGGTAACCCAGTAACAATTAGCGTTTCATAATCTCAATAGTGTTGCACTGGTTCAAGATGTGTACAACAAGTGAGAATGAATATTGGCGTTAGGATTAGTTAGAGCCTAGTTAATAAATAGTCAAATTAAATTAGTTACTTAGTTATCTCTCTCCTTCCTTATTAGCAGCAAGACATAAAAACACAAAAAACTATAAAAGTCATATGCCTCAAGTTTACTTAACCATGCAATCGTGACATGCAAGTAAGCTTGGGAAGACAATGATTAATCAACCCATTCTTGTTCCACAAAGTTGCATAAGCACATTGTCCTTGGAATTTGACCGGATTGTGCCTGGATGCTCATATTGATATGGTTGAACATAGGAATACCTCATCACTCATCAAATTGGTAGGATAAGACCACCCACAAATTGTATTCACAATGTCCTCCACTAATCCCAAAGCAATAGTGATTGAATACTCTACCAATTCCAAATAAATACTTCTCTTCTTGAGAGGTGGTAGGTTCTAGGCCTTGTACATGTCATGGGAGATGAGATTAACACTAGAACTAGAATCAAGAAGAGCCTTGCATGGCTCATGTCTAGCAATCTGTAAGTAAATAAGAGGACTTCCTTGGTCAAATATCTTTGTGGAAAGGTTTCCAACCTTAATCTAATTAGATAAATCATGAGTTAACACCATAATGTGGATCTAAGGTAGCATTTAATTTGAAGGATCCTTGAATGTATTTGATGCAAAGGTTGAGGATGCTAGAGATACAAGGCAACTAGCTGCATTAGGTTGTGAGGGTTTGGAAGGACTATTGGGTCAAAAATGGTCATTTCTTCGATCTATAGTCTAAACCACTTGTCTGGAAGGTTTTTTGTGAATTTACAACCCTTTTAGAATTTCGTTTTTGTGGTTGTGTGGGAATTTCACCCTGCATAGACAGAGTAAGAGGTAATTGGGTTGAGGGTGGAGGGATGTGTGTAGACAAATGTGAAGGATGATATGAATATGAGGGTTTCCCTCATGTAGATGGTGAATGAGTTCAATAATACTCTAGAGGATAATAGTGATGTTGGAATGAGGCATGGCTAGTAGAGTCATGTTGAGAAACGGGTTGTTGAACATAGTATCCATATGGATCTAATTGCCTATAAGGATACTACTATCTTAGCGGTGGCATCCCCCATGACTATGGTTGCTACCACTACTAGTATTTCTCATATGGTTATGATGGAGCTTCACTTGGATAGTAAACTTTTTATTGCTTTTGGAACTACCTTGGATTTCCTTGAAGATAAGGTGATCATCTAGGTGCTTGCTTCCATGCTAGTCAAGGATTCAACGCATACACCCCAGACTCTTGTAAGTGTGACATCATAGGAAAACACCCCTTAGGATGATCATATTGATAAATTTCACACCTAACATCATCATTAGAGTCTATCTCCAGAACCTCTTCTACTACAATAGCTTTGCCCTTACCTCTTTGGTAGGCATGTTTAGCTTCTTTCCACCTCCTACACTCGCTATCACTATTCTGCTCTTTGGATTCTTCAGCAATCTTCATAGCATTTTGGAATTCTTCATCCAAAGAGTTCCATAGTTTAAGAACCTTTGTCAAAATATTAGAAATAGATTTTTGGATGAGCAAGGTTTTCTTGTGTACGAACTTGTCAAGTGGTGACTCCTCCTCATCACAAAATTGGACCTCCCTTTTCCTAATGGAATGATCCCTATTATATTCTTTTACACATTCCCTCTTTTGCAATTCACCTTATTCTTTTGCTACCTACTCAATCAACCTTTGGATCTGATGAGCTCTTAGTTTAGATAGTCTCCCTTTGGCATAAACCCCAAGAGTTCTTCTAGTTTCTGCTCTAAGCCCATCTATGATGTGATGGAGTTTTTCCCTCTTAGAATAATCATGTAGGGCATCAATGTAAGAGAGAATAATATCTACCCATGGTCACATCCAAGGGTTCATGTGTTTCCTATTTCCAACCTTGGATTTTCCTTTTTGCATTAAACACTTTGGAGTATGTCTGGTATTTTTCATTAAATAGTTCTAACATGGTACTCCATCTGTGAATGGATTTTGGTTACAAGGATCGATACCAGCTTTCTGCCTCTTTCATGAGTGTCCTAGGAAACAACTTCAATTTTCTCCAATTAATTTATATGTTTTTTAAGGTGAAAGCATCATAAAAGGCTTATAGATTATTTTTCAAATCAGAGTTATATCCCCCCTTAAATCTTGGGATATTGTTCATGTATAGGCGCTTGACCCGACTATCTCTCACATGCCTAGTTGAAATTTTGATAACCTCTATAATATTTAGCATGCTTCAAGTTTCTAGCAAAGGCTCATCATCATCATTATTTTGTTGTCACTGATGAGGTTCCCTATTACCCCTTCATTCATTGTGGGCTTGACAATTAGTATTATTGTCCCGTTGTTCACCTCCATCATGATTGTTCCTTCTATGACATTTTTTAGAACCAGCAGAAGAGAAAGAAGAAGATGTAAATCAAGATGACAAAGAGGGAGAAGGATTTCCATCACCATGGTGTTTGCTAATTCTCCTTTGATTTTCACAATCACATTCATCAATTTTCTTATCAACTTAACGCTTTTCTGAGCCCCTGCCTTGACTTCCATCTCTACTTAAACCTAGTTTTTTGATAGTTGAATGTAGATTCAAGGCCACACCCCCATTACCAGTAACAAGGGGTGGAGAATTCTCATGTTGATAGCCCCCAAAGTGAGGGTCTTCATTGTCATCTTGGTTCAACATGCACAACAGATTAGTAAATCGTTTCTCCTTCACAAACTCATGTTACTTCTCCTAGTGTCAATCTCTTCAACATTGTGTTTTAGTGGGATAATAGTCCCAATAGTCATAATCATGCACAACATACTCCTCTTGAAGATCTTAGATGCCTAATTTCTTAAGAGTTTGAAGTAGCATCATGAGCATCGATCGATCAGGAGGCATTACAATGTTGCCTTTCATGTCACGCCATCACAGTTGTTCATCCTAGTGTAGGATGAAGGTGAAATTAGGCACATACTCATCTGGATGAGTATATACCACCTTGCATTCTTGAGGAACCGGTAGCTTAGCATCATCACACTTGTGAGAAGAAGATATTTTTCAATACAAATAAACTATTAGTATTCTTATGTAATTATATTTATGATGAGAATGATGTTGACCTTAGGATTCATCCAACAATGTTAATGATGTTCACTAATCCTATAGAGTGCATGTTTCAAACAAAAAGAATCCCTTGCAACAACAGTAATGATGAGTGGAGAAGTATCCCTACACTCAACCATATGAATCACAAAGCATTCATGAGCAATCTGATCAAATTTCGTAGACTCTATAGTTTCCTCATGCACTAGTTCTCTAGGAAGTAAACTAGGTGTTAAGAATGTTCGTTGTCTTCCCAACTACACTTGTGAAGCTCAAGGGTATGACTTAAGTGTAATTGAGGCACATGATTTTTATCATTTTATATTTTATGGTTTTTGTGTTTCAAATAAATAGGATAGATAATAAAGTAATTTAATATCTACTTTAATCTAATGGACTAACTATTGTTCAACTAGTCCTAACATAAGTATCTAGTCCTACTTGCCATACACATCTTGAACACGTATAACGTTGCTAGGTTACCAAGCATTAAGCACTACTAGGATTACCAAATTTCATATGCATGCTCAAAGTGGTCATACCTATGTGTTTACTTAATTGCTATTTAACTTATTTTTCTTAATTACTTAATTAGCTTAATTATTGAGGAACATTAAATAAATAACTAAAAATATTAAATGCATGAATAAATATTTAAGCTATCTAGAATGCTGCAAGGTTTGTTAAGAAGCTCATCTTTATTGTCGTGCACATGATCATGCTCAGGTACAACATTGCTTGAATGAAGATCCGTACACTCAATGACTCCTACTATGGGCACTCAGGAAAATATTCTAACTTTTGAATGTAAAAATTACAAGAGCTTCATTACAACTATCACAAGATGATGCCTAAACATGGTGGGTTGGCATGTATTTATAGGCAAGAATAGACCCTACATTGACAAGGCCAGGTCAACACATTCAATGATGCATTGATGGGGCCTAGTCGACATGGCCCAGTTGATGGGGCCTAGTTGACATGGCCTAGTCAACGAGGCCTCATCAACATGACCAATCTGCAACTCAGTGTACTGCCTGAAATCGTCGGTCTCCGGCTGGAAGGAAAATAGAGGCCGCGGGATCGCAGGACACGTACAGAAGACCCTGCCTTCGCCTGAGGGCGAGCTGGAACGCAGCAAAGGCAGAGTACCTTGGGTGGTCTGCACGCGGATCAGACAAGGATTTCCCTGCGCATACGCAAAACGCTAATACGTTGGGTTATGCGTAAACGGCGTGCAAGCGTAAACAGCAAAAACAGCATAAAACGTAAACGGATGCAAACGAAGCGTGAGCGTGAACAGACGTAAACGATGCGTGGGCCAAATTGATGTAAAACTATAAAAGAACCTATGCAACAAACGTAAACAATTGTATTGCAGAGTCAAAGTACAGTGCACCAGTCTAACGCAGTCGTGAGGGGACACAAGGCGGACGAAAAGCCCCGGCGTATGCAGGAATGACTCGGCCGGTTCGCAAGGCAGGCGGAGCGTAGAGACTGTGCGTGCAGCATACAGGGCGTAAGAGGGTTTTAGCTCTTGTGCATAGCGTAAATGTTCTCTGGTATGCTTCAGGATTTTGCCAACCGTCCCGGTAAAAGTGGGAAATGGGGGTTTTTATACAGGTTGTTACGCTAGACTCGGGTTGGACAACACGTGGCACGTTGACCGGGTGCATACACTTTACAAATGTACAAAGTATTACAAATGTCAGGTGTATACGTCGTGTGAGGCGGGCGTATACACTGAATGAGGCGGGCATGTGAATTTGGGTGGAGATGGTCTGCTAGGCGTATACGCTGACGGATGCTGGGGGTACGCGCTGGGCGTATACGCTGACGGATGCTAGCATATACGCCGGGCGTATACGCTGAAGGGTGTCCACTTGTTTCAATCCTTGCTCTTTGGTGTTGTCTTCAAGCTGTCATTGGAGATCTTGTCGTCGAGCGTGTGCATCTACAGTACCTGGGCATGTACGTCGGGGAGTCGGGCGTTTACGATGTAGTGCTGGGCGTATACGCTGGGCATATACACTGTTAATGCGAACTTGGGCGTATACGCTGGCAAAATGCACTTAGTAAAAATCAAGTGTCGTGATCCTCAAGGTTTCCGCGTGTGTGAAATCTCATGCAACTGGCGTCGTTTGTGGGTCACAAGGGCCTACTTGGTGTCGGATAAGTACTAAGCTCTGAATTTTGTGGTGTTTCATTAGCCCCTCTTTGTTGACGCTTGAAGGAATCGACTCGAGAAGCGTCGACAAAGAAGTACAAAACACCACAAGCAACTTGATAGAGACAGTGTCTGCTGCCACTGGACGAGACGTCATCGCACCGTGTTCAGTAGTACATGGGATTGGGATTGGGAAATTTGTGGCTGATAGGAGGATAGAGATGGCGGGGATTGGTGACTACCCAAAGAATTGTGTCGTGGATAGGGGATGTTTGGGTATGTGGCATGCTGATCCTTGCCCATAGTCAATGTTTTAGCAGACTCAGAGTTCAGACATGCAATGTGCGTCCTTTGGTGGAACAGGGCCCTCGGTTAGCTTTCAAGGAAATCTTGTTGGCGGGGCCAAAGTTACGGAAGGATGTGTTACATGCTATGGAAAAACAAGGCCCATGTTTAGTGTTCAGGGGAACCTGTTGGTGGGGAGCCAAAGCCATACAACTGGATGTCTTTTGACCCTTTTAGACATGAGTACTTGGTTTTGAGACAACTGCCTTCCCGCCTGGGACTTATATGGGAAGGGCCCGGGGTCTCTTTTTTTTTTTTTTTTTTTTGCTCTGCTTTTGTACTCATGCGCAGTTGTTGTGCTACGTGTTGCAGCTACTTTACAATGGTACAGTGTTTTAGATGTACTGGGCGGGTCGAGGGGATGCCGGGGTACAATGTGTTGGTGGATGGATAAAGAATTCTGTCAATGAACAGGGATGTACCAGTGAATGGTTTGATTCAGTCATGCCATGTATGGTGCAAACAATGTCTTATCTTGCCGCTCATGACGAAGTGCCTTCTTGTGCAAAACCTCCGGGTGTCATCCTGCAAACACAACTCCAAGAAGACAAGAAAACCGTGAGCGAACAGATGAGCTTAGACTTACATGGCGGTCAATGGTGCAGAGGTGCTAGAGAATGGCAGGTACTGTATGTAGATGAAAGCAGTACTGAAGATGGCGACTGATAGCAAGTGGTGCAATGAAGCGAGCGATGAATGAGCATGGCAGCGGAGTGATGTGCCGGATGTGAACTTGCTAGTTTATAGTCTTGGCAGACTGTCGTGGGTTAGTTTTATGTCATAACCCGTTGGACATTGCCTGTTTAGCGTTGTGACGAATGTTCCATTGCCAGTTTCAAGTCTTAGCGGACTATGGAGAGGCAAGCTAGTTTATAGTCTTAGCAGACCCGATTGTTTAGGATGGTGGCAGTTTATCGTCATGCCGGACAGACGCTAGTTTATTGTCCTTGCGGACGCTGTGGTGTTAGTTTTAAGTCATAACCTAGGACTGTTCTGTGATATCAGTTTATAGTCGTAATTCCAAGACTGTTCTGTGGTATCAGTTTATGGTCGTAATTCCAGGACTTACACGTACCTGAGCTTATGTTTAGATGTAGAACGGTTTCAAATACAAATGATTTATCGGATTAGCGAGCTCGTTCCCTTCTGTGTCAACTAACTTGAATGCACCATTGTCGAATGCTTTGATGACCACGTAAGGCCCTTCCCAGTTGGCTGAGAATTTGTCT
>MNCI01004014.1:169869-194666 GCA_015680685.1 Gnetum montanum | reverse complement strand
TTAAGTGAGCTTGAGATACATGATTTTTATGTCTTTTATCTTTTTATTGCCTATGCTAAGAGGAGAAAGGGTGAAGAGACTAAGTAACTAACTATCACCAACTAAGCTCTAATCGTCCTAGCATCAGTATTCATTCCCACTTTCCATACATACCCTAAACCAGTGCAACGCTGCTAGGATTACCAAACACTATTCGTTACTGGGTTACCAAGCATAGCACACGTGCTCGAAGTAGTCGTACTGAATGCACTTAACTAGGAGAGTTAAGGGTTGAGAGAGATTAAGTGTCTAAGAAAGAATTTAAACATTTAACAATAATTAAATCCTATTTAGCTTATTCCATATGCTACAAGGTTTAGAAAGTTCATCTTTATTGTTGGACACAATGTATGCTCAACTACAAATTGCTCGAATAAAGATCCGTTCACTTTGAGACTCCTTTTGCGGGCACATGGAAATTATTCTAACTCTGGAATGATAAAAAATGCTATAGTTTGGCTAAGGGTCTAGATCTAGATGGGAAAACAAGGAAAGTCTACCTCTTATTTATAGAACTGGTGATGGGACGAGATATCGCATGCGTGGACGCGATATCGCGGATGCAATATTGCGTACGCAATATCGCGACTCATCATACCCCCATGACTAAATGAAAACTTGTCCTCGAGTTCCTTACAAAATATTGGGAAGGTATGGGATTATTGACTTGGATGATACTAATGGTGAATGGGATGACATATCAACGGATCATCATTACAAAACACAACAAAACTAGTGTTCATGAAAACAACAAGAGTGAACACTTTATACATTTGACATCAGGCCTTATTTGGCAGCTAAGAGAGAGAGAGAGAAGAAGGAGAAGAAGTATGTTGCTGCCAACATCAAGATTGCACCTTTCATTGTCCATCCATAAGCATGTCATCAATCTTGTTCTTTGCATAACTGCTTCAATGCTAATCCATTCCATGTGTTCCCTCCAGATCCAATCCGTGGTTATGTGATTGCCATCTAGACACACAACACAGTCTTAAATTAGCAAGCGTAAATGAATCACATTGCAGTTGATACCTTGCCTCAGTGTAAGGTCCATTGGCTGAGTTGTGATATGGCTGATGTGGATTCTGGAGATATAATAATGGTGACTACCCAATGTGTAGGGGTTAGAAGAAATTGAACATATTGGACTAGGACCCCCATGACTAATTGCAAACCTCCAATAGCGAGAGAATGGAAAAAGATAAGGAATCAAAAAGATGGAGAAAAAGAGACAACTGTAACATCGATGAAATGGATGTCAGAGATGGAAATGAACAAAATAGAGATGGATTGTGAAAATGTTTAAAGGAAATAAATTAACTAATGCCCCAAATAGGAATGCTAGTGGGTCCTCCCCAAAGCAGGCTCATGCCCTTAAGGTCCTAACATGCCCACATTCAAAGAGTCTGTAGGCTCTGGAAATGTTATTTGGAAGCAAAAGTTAAGGTCTTAACCACAAGAATTTACCAAAAAGAAAACAATGCATCAACCAAAATATAGACTACTGATACAACCAAAAATGAGGTGAATCAATGAAAAAAAGAACGATGGAAAGGAGAAAATGGAATGGAGTCTCAAGAACAAGTTGGTGTATAGCCCCTTGTGTATTAATGATTAATGTGACTTGGTAGATCTCATTCTAAATCCAGCCTCAAACAATCCACATCCAGTGACTTCGCATTAATACATTCGGCCAATCCATCCACCTGAAGTAACAAGAATGCCTTCTTCAAAGAGTCACCACTATTCTGACGAAAAGAGAAAGGAGAAGGTAGGAAGCGAGGAAGGGCCTTAGTTAGAGGGAACATATTTTTTTAGTCCCATAACTAGTGCTTGTAGCCCAAATGATTATTTCATCTAAGGGGTGTGCTTTTAATTCCCACACTTCTTTTTCGTGAGAACCACACCATGCAAAGACTTATTATTTTTATCTGCCCAGCTTCTTGATAATGGGGTAACGTCGAAATGGTAAGAAAACTCAAAAAGAAAACATCCAAGCACCCAAGAGAATGGCCAACACAAATGCATAAAATCCCTTTGAAGTCACACCTTTTCAATCCTTGAGTCCTTCCTTAGTTTGAGAAATGCCCAGTCATCGATTCATTTATAGTTCTTATTATTTTGAAGAAAAAGACTGTACAGTTCCAAGCCAAGAGAAACCATAGAAATTACGGATGCACAAATGAGAAAGACTCATTGCCTGTTATATCAAAAGAACCATACCTTAGTATCAACATTATAACTTAAAGGTAAAAATCAAACATTAGCAATCAATGGAATACAGTTCATACCATCTCTAGGAGCACTTATTAGGTGACGAACCTAACAAAATAAGTGAAAAGACACACACACACACACACACACACACACAAAGAAAAGAAAAGGTATGAACAATGTTGCAAACCAAAAAGAAGAAAAAGTTAAAGAAATTTGTAAAATAAAAATGTGTAAAAAAAATTAAAAAGGAACTAGGGGCCTCAATTGATCAACATAGGTGGCCATCTCCCCCATGACTGAATTGAAAGGGAGAAATCCGAAATAATGAGCACTTATTTGAACTTTTTAGAAGTGTCCAACTTCTCCCAATTGATGTTTTCAGGTTAAGGGTTGGAAGTTGGTGACGCTCATGCTCCAATGTATCTATGCTTTCGTTGTGGTTCCAAGTTGTTCCCCCAGTTAGTTCCATGGATGTTGGTGAGTTACTCTCCTTATTAGCTATCAACCACTAGGTGTTTTCTTGTTGTGTGGTTGCTACATACAGGCACTTTTGTATGTTAGTTTCCTGGGCACACTGGTTGCATGCAGGACATGTTGAACATTCTTGTATGCCATCACCCTCTGTATCACTGTATGTGATGCATGGAACCTTCTTCTTCTCAATCTTTCCATAATTTTTTTCCTTAGATATTTCTAGGGAAAGATCGCAGATTCCCAAGCATGTGTTTATGGTGCTGAGCCATGTCCTTCCCATTATTATTGGGAAGTCCCCTTTGTCATTGTTTACTTAGATCACTAGGAAATCAACTAGGTATGACCACCCACACATAGTGGTAACGACATCCTCCACCAATCCCAAAGGAACAGTGATGGACTGGTCAGCCAAATCTAAACAAATATTTCTCTTCTTTAGTGGAGGCAGGTTCCAGGCTTTATACATTCCTTGTGATATTAAGTTAACTCCAGAACCTGAGTCAAGAAGAGCCTTACGTGGTTCATTCCCAGTAACTTGGAGGTAGATTAAGGGACTTCCAGGATCAGAGAATTTCCTGGGAAGGTGGTCCACATTTATCCAGTCAGTGATGATATGTGTTAACATAACTATGTGCGTTGAGCTCTATTTTTTATTTGAAGGGAGCTCCAAAGCCTTATTTGATGGAGAGGCGTTTTGAGGCTCAACCGCTTGTGGTTGTGAGAGCTTGTTCGAACTGTTGGTTCTAAAGAAAGTTCTTCTCTTTGTATGGTTGTCAGAACTAGCAGCAGGTTGAAGGTTCACAACTCTCGTAGCATTACATTGCTACGGTTGAGTGGGAAGTTCCCTTTGCATTGCTGGAGCAGGTGGTAGTGGAGCTATTAGCATGAGAGTTGCGGATGGGTTCAGAGGATGGTATGTTTGTGGGTTATCTCTCCCAAAATAAGGAGTCATATAATACTCACGAGCTTGGTAGTGACGTTGTGGGGTTATGTGACTGACATAGTCACTTGGAGAAACTGGCTACTGCACGTAGTAGCCATATGGATCTGATTTCCGGTAAGGGTATTGTTGCCTTAGCAGTGGCATTCCCCATGACTGTGGGTATTGCCATTGCTAGTGTTGCTCAATAGGTTGTAGTGGAGTTCCACTTGGATAATACATTAAGGGTTGGTGGAACTACCTTGGGTTACCTTGGGGATAAGGTAACCTTTGGGGTGCTTGTCATTTGTTAAGTCTTGGATTAAGTGCATACACCCCAGACTCTTGCAGATGTGAGATTATTGGGCAACATCCCTTAGGATGGTCATATTGGCAGATCTCACATCCATCGTCATTGTCTATATCCGAATCCACAACCTCTTCAGTGATAGTCATTTTACCCTTACCTTTGTTACGTGCATGATCTGAATCTCTCCTTTTCTTTTTATCGTAGTCACTACCTCGCTCCTTAGACTCCTCTACAATTTTAAGGACAGTTTTGAATCTACTGTCTAAGGAGTCCCACATTTGATCTACCTTAGCTGACACTTTGGTTGTTAACGTTTGAAGCGGCAAGGTTTTCCTATTCACCAACTTTTCAAGTGGTGACTCATCCTCCTCCTCACAGAATCTCACTCCCCTTTTTCGAAGGGAAGGATCGCGGTTGTATTCTTTCGTGCTTTCTCTTTTGCATAGCTCTCCTTCTTCCTTAGCTACTTTCTCCAACAATCTATGAACCTCATGGGACCTAAGCTCTAATAATCTCCCTTGGGCATAAGTGCCAAGAGTTCTCCTAGTTTCATGCCTAAGCCCATCTACGAGATGGCGTAGTTGATCTCGTTGTGCATAACCATGGCCCAGGCAACGATGTAACAATGCATAATATCGACCCATGGTAGCATCCAAGGGTTCATGATTTCCCTGCTTCCATCCTTGGATTTTCTTGTGAAGGTTGGACACTCGGGAGTACGTTTGATATTTATCGTTAAACAATTCTAGCATCATACTCCACCTTCGAATGGATTCTGGTTCTAAAGACCGACACCAGCTTTCCACTTCATTTATGAGTATCCTTGGGAACAACTTTAACTTTTTCCACTCATTTTTCAATGTTCTGCAAGACACAAGCATCATGAAATGCCTATAGATGGTTCTACAGATCAGTCTTGTATCCCCCCTCAAATCGTGGGATATTATTCATGTCTAGTCTCTTGATCTAGCTATCTTTTTGGTGCCTTGTAGGTATTCTAACATCCTCCGTAATGTCTAACATACTTTGGGTTGCCAGTAGGGGTTCTTCATTGACATTCCTCTCATGGCATCTATGATGTCTATGTTGTTCCCTGCTTTCCCTTATTCCATGCCTTGATTCTCTCGACTGCCCTCGTCCTCACTCTCGACTCTCTCATTGAGGTTTCTCATTACATTTACCCTTATCCTCACAGTTGGGTTCTTTGTGACTGCGTCCTGATGTGGAAGAAGAGCGTGAATGAGGCAATGAAGGTGAAGAAGAAGGGGAACCATTGCCATGATGATGTTTCTTACCTTCTCTTCAGTGGTTACGGCCCTGATCATAATGACGATAAGACTACCTACCCTTGTCATAGGTTTGTGTTCCCTCATTGAATACTTGGTGTTCATGGGGATTAGAACCAGGGTTATGGATCGTGGAGTGTAGGTTCTGATACCCCACCTCCTCACCATCGTTAGGAGGGGGAACATCATTTGATGGGGAAGCTATTATAACTGGTTCACCACCTCCAATTTCACTTAGAACGTGTGGGACGTTGTGGGGCCCTTTACCCTTCAACGATGTATGGTAGTTCTCCTACCACAAGTCCCTTTGATGTTGCACTTCTGTGGGATGGTACTCCCTTGTGTCATAATCACATGCAACGTACTTTGCGTATAATTGTGACATGCCAATTCTTGCGAGAGCACGAAGGAGCATGTTGGGGACTGCTTGGTTTGGGGGCAACACTATGTTACCCTCCAAGTCTCTCCAACATAGTTTCTCATCTTGATGGAGGATAAAAGTAAAGTCAGGTATATACTCATCGGGATGAATATATACCACTAGGAACTGTTGAGGAACTGGCAATTCTTGGTTATGTATGTTGTGCCGTCAACTACCTCTTGTGTGATCCCTAGGCGGTGAAGTGCTTTTGTGAGAAGAAGAAGACATTATTGTCTTTTTCGGTGTGCTACTTACCGTTGTTTAATTATTCTAGCTTTCCAACGATATGAATGATTTCCTATGTTCTACTTAGCACACAAACAACTAAGTCCCCAGCAACGATGCCAATGATGAGTGGCGAGGTACCCCTACACTCAACCATACGAATACGAGCGTTATACGCGCGATCTGGTCAAACTCCAAGGACTAAGTGCTTACGTACCTTATGGAACACTTAAGGTTAATCAATCATTGTCTTCCCAAGCTTACTTGTATTTGTCATAGTTGTATGGTTAAGTGAGCTTGAGGTACATGATTTTTATGTCTTTTATCTTTTTATCGCCTATGCTAAGAGGAGAAAGGGTGAAGAGACTAAGTAACTAACTTTCACTAACTAACCTCTAATCGTCCTAGTATCAGTATCTATTCCCACTTTCCATACACACCCTGAACTAGTGCAACGTTGCTGGGATTACCAAACGCTATTCGTTACTGGGTTACCAAGCGTAGCACACGTGCTCGAAGCGGTTGTACTAAATGCACTTAACTAGGAGAGTTAAGGTTTGAGAGAGATTAAGTGTCTAAGAAAGCATTTAAATGTTTAACAGTAATTAAATCCTATTTAGCTTAGTCCATATGCTGCAAGGTTTATCAAAAAGTTTGTCTTTATTGCCAGACACAATGTGTGCTCAGGTACAAATTGCTCGAATAAAGATCCATTCACTTTGAGACTCCTACTGCGAGCACATGGAAATTATTCCAACTCTAGAATGATAAAACTGCTATATTTTGGCTGAGGATCTAAATCTAGATGGAAAAACAAGGGAAGTCTGCCTCTTATTTATAGAACTGGCGATGGGACACGATATCACAGCTCATCAGGTACTACTACCTTGGTAGTGGCATTCCCCATAATTGTGGTTGGTGCCACTATTGGTACTATTCATAAGGTTGTAAAGGGATTCCACTTGGGTAGTAAGCTTGTTGCTATTGGTGGAGCTACCTTGGATTTCCTTGAGGGTAAAGCAATTGTCTTGGAGCTTGCCTACGTGCTAGGTGAGGATTCAGTGCATATACTCTAGACTCTTGTAAGTGTGACACCACAGGGCAACATCCCTTTGGATGTTCATATTGGCATATGTCACATTTAGTTTCATCATCAAAGTCAAACTCCACAACTTCCTCTACTATAGCAGCTTTTCCCTTACCTTTTTGGTAAGCACGTTCAACTTTTTTTCATCTCTTGCTATTACGATCACTATTTTGCTCTTTGGATTCTTTAGCAATCTTCAACGCAGTTTGAAATTTCTCATCCAAAGAATTCCATAATTTGTCAACCTTGGTTGAAATGTTAAAAATAGATTTTTACATGGACAAGGTCTTTCTGTTCACCACTTCATCAAGTGGTAATTCCTAATCATCACAAAATCAAACCTCTCGTTTTCTAATGGAAGGATCCCTATTATACTCTTTAGTACTTTCCCTTTTTCGTAGCTCACCTTCTTCTTTTGCTAACTACTCAATTAGCCTCTGAATTTGATGAGATCTTAATTTAGACAATCTTCCTTGGGCATACACCCCAAGGGTTCTTCTTGTTTCAACTCTAAGCCCATCTATGATGTGGTGAAGTTGTTCCTCTAAGAATAACCATGGCCAGGGCATTGGTGTAAGAGAGAATAGTATTAGCCCATGGAAAAATCCAAAGGCTCACGTGCTCCT
Source organism: Gnetum montanum (assembly GCA_015680685.1). NCBI lineage: Eukaryota > Viridiplantae > Streptophyta > Gnetopsida > Gnetales > Gnetaceae > Gnetum > Gnetum montanum. Next base: position 187,062 of record MNCI01004014.1, on the reverse strand, counting down.
TGTTTCCAGCCTTGGATTTGCCTTCTCAGACTAAACACTCTGGAGTACGTCTGATACTTTTCATTGAATAGCTCTAACATGGTACTCCATTGGTGGATAGATTCCAGCTCCAAGGACTAGTACCAACTTTTAGCTTCTTTGATGAGTATCCTTGGGAAAAGCTTGAGCTTCTACCACTCATTTTCTATGTTCTATAAGGCACAAGCATCTTGAAAAGCTTGGAGATGTGTTTGTGGATTAAAGATGTCTCCCCCTTCAAATCTTGTGATATTGTTCATGTTTAGATGCTTAATCCAACTATCCTTTATATGCCTAGTTCAGATTCTTACTGCCTCTGCAATGTTGATCATACTTCAAGTCACTAATAAAGGTTCATTATCATCATTGTGTCAATGACGCCGATGATGGTTTCAGCTACCCCTTCGGTTTTGGTGGCCTTCATGGTCATTGTTATCTTGGTGATCACCTTCATCACAATTGTTTCTACAGTAGCTTCCATGAGAACTATCAAATGAAAAGGAATGTTTGGAATTGAATGAAGAGGATGAAGAGGAAGACAGACCGCTACCACCACCGTGGTGTCCACCACCACTCTTACACTTATTACAATCACCATCCTTAGATCCCTTACTATTGTGATGCTTGCCCAAGTCCCTACCTTGGCTATCACTTATTCCTGAATCCAATCTATGGATAGTGGATCGTAGGGTTAGGTTCACACCCTTGCCATTAGTAGAAAGGGGTGGAGAATCTTCATGTTGAGAACCTTCTAAAGGAGGATCCTCATTGTCCTCTAGATTTAATAGGAATAAGGAGTTAGTGTAATGTTTTCCCTTTGTAGCATCGTGGAGCTTCTCTTGACATCTATCTCACTTGTGTTGTGTTTCATTGGGACAGTAGTTTCGAGTGTCATATCCATCCATAACATATTCTTCATGAAGATTTGTTATGCCCAACTTCTTAAGGGTTTTAAACAGCATCCCGAGCATAGATCTATCGAGGGCAAAATAATGTTGCCCTCCATATTACAATATCGTACTTGTTCATCCTAATGTAGGATGAAGGTGAAGTCTAGCACAAACTCATCTGGATGAGTATACATCACTTTTCACTCTTGTGGGACCAAAGGTTTGGTATCTTCAGGCTTACGAGGAGAAGAAGGCATGTTGCAAAGAAAAATAAAATTGTTGACGTGCTTTTATAATTTTATGTATAGTGGGAATGATATTTGACCTTAGGTTCATACAATGATATTAGTGGTATCCACTTAGACCTAAATAGTGCACGCTCCACAAACAAAGTCCTCGGCTGAGCGGCGAGTTACCCCTACGCCCAACCATACAAATCACAAAGCATTCACATGTGATCCAGTCAAATTTTGTGGACTTAATCATTTCCAGTGCACTAGTACTTTAGGAAGTGGATCTAGCCTTAAGGTCAATCATTGTCCTCCCAATTACACTTGTGATGTACATTGGTATAGTTAAGTGTAACTAAGGCATCCGATTTTTATCATTTTGTATTTTATAGTTTGGTGTTTGAAATGTAGATAAAAGGAGTTTGATTAACTAATCTAAATTAACTAATTAACTAGAATTTAACTAGTCCTTACATAAGCATCTGATCCCACTTTCCATACACATCTTGAACCCACATATCTACTGCTAGGCAACCAAGCGCTATGCTACTGGGCATACTAAGCAATAACGCTACTGGGATTACCAAGAAAATACGTGTTATGCTCAAAGCAATCATACTTATGTGTGTAATCTATCTAGCTTAATTGCTTATCTAACATAGTAACTGGAAAATAATTGATAATTAATTGAAAATAGTAAATGCATAAATAAAATAGCTAATCTATCCAAAGTGCTACAAGGTTTATCAGAAAGCTCATCTTTATTGCCGCACACACTATCGTGCTCAAGTACAACAATGCTCGAATAAAGATCCATACACTCAATGACTCCTACTATGGACACTTGGGGGAAAAATTCCAACTTTTGAATGGAAAAAATGCAAGAGCTTCGCTACTACTAAAATCTAGATTGCTATAAATGCGGCTTGTAGGCATGTATTTATAGGCGATAGATAGACACTGCATCAACGAGGCCTCATTGATGTAGGATAAGATGCATCGACAAGGCCTTATTGATGAGGCCTCATCAATGCGATCAACTGCATCGACGAGGCCTCATCGACGCAGCCAACTAGCAAAGATTCATCAATTATTTTTACATGAGTTAAACCTCTTCTTTCATGATTCTCTTAACCACATTTCTCACAACCATTCTTACATGATATATCTCATAATTCTCTCAAGAATCTCACAAATTCTTTGAAGTTTTTAAAGAGTTTTTACACATGAAATTCTCAATTTAAGTTCCTAAACAATTCTTGCAAGTTTCACTTTATGTTTTATGTTTATTTCATTTTTATATTTGAATTCAAGGTTTTAATGGATGTTTAAGCATAAATTCATATTTTTCCCTTGCATTTGATGTTTAGTATGAGGTTCAAGTTAATTGAAGTACAATTATTATTATTATCTCTAATTCAAATAGATTCTTCACAACAAGTAATCATCTTTTGAGGTTTCTTTCTCCCACTTAAAGTTTGAGGTATTTCTTCCATAAATCTTATTAAATTAGACTTTCCTCAAGCATTGGAGGCTAGATGAAAGTTGGATGCATGCTTTATCATCTTCACAAGCATGCTTGAAGGAAAATTCATGAATAATTGAACACATTTCATGCATTTTTTATTATATTCAACTGACATAATTTCATGAATTCTCCTTTGAATTTGATGTAACTACATGTACTAAAGCCTTATTCTTTATCTCAAGATGCTAAGAGTCACTCTTCCTCTCTCTCTTTGTGCACTTTTCAAGGATCGATTTAGTCCTAATTTTCATCTTAAAGTATCCCATTTTTCATTTTCAAGTCTATCTCAAATGATGAGCTCATCATAAATCATGTTCTTCCTGCTATAAGTCATGATCTATGGTTTCTGAATTTTTCCGTGACCATGACCTATGGTCCCCTTGTGGCCTCGTGGTTAGTCATGTAAAGGACAAGATAGAAATAGGTCTTCAAAACAACCTCCACAATTTGACCACAACCCATGGTCTAATATGCCACAACTCATTTTTTTTGCATTGTGGTTATTGCATCTTGAATTTTTTCACTATTTTTTTCCATCATGACCTTACCACATCTCATGGTGAATTTGTCATGAGCTCTCCACAACTCATGGTCTATTGATTTCTTTCCACAAGTAACCTTGCCACTTGTGGTCAACTCATGGTCTATTGATTTCTTCCCATAAGTAACCCTGCCACTTGTGGTCAACTCATGGTTATCATTTTAGGTCAAATTTGAAGCTATAATTTCAAAGACATGAAAAAGAAGGGTCCTTATTCACTATTTAGCTCTAACAAGAGTGAGGCAATAACTATCATTCTCCCTTGAAAAAGATCTATTATAAAAAAACACAAATATCATTCAAAAAATCAAGTGAATGAGATATTTTTATGTCAAAAAGACTTTTAGAACTTCTTGGGCTCCTTTTTGATCATGTATGGAAGACATTCTTACTAATTTCTAAGAAAATCATCTTCTTATTTCTAATTAAGCATTTATATTGCTTAATCGAATTATGCTTATGATCTAGAATAGACATGTTAATATTCCTTCTAGCTTGCACACATTCATTATTAAACTAGTTTTGTTGAATATAATGTTTATAGTTAATATTAATATATTTAGTTACTTTGACTAAAATTTGTTCCAAATTCTTAGAATGATGTTCAAGAGTTCCATTGTTCACTACCTCTTTACATTTTTCTTTGACCTTTGATGTTAATCTATTTTGATGTAGTTTTTCTTATTCTTTCCAACAAGAAGATACAATTGAACTTGCAAGACAAATTTCAAAAAAAGATGTCAACACTTCACTATCTCACCTTCTATTGCAAATTGTTTGATGCACTTTATATTGTGAATAAAAATCACTACAAGAATTGCCTTGGGGTCTTATAATTATGAAAGCTACAAAAAGTTACATTGTTAGTCCATTCTAAAAAGTGGTATCCCATTTGTATTGATGCCACTATCTTTAGAGTGTCTAGCCCCTAGTCCACCACTAACTATGTTCATGTCTCATGCTTTGGCCCTATCTAGAGGTTTTATTTGCTCCACCCTAGGGATCCTACTATACAAGTCTAATTAGGAACAATGTCTATACCACCATTAATGTTTGATCACTAAATAATTTTTGTTTGTAGAGATCTCACTCAAGTATTAAAATTGTTGTAAATAAGAAAAACCTCTTTACTTCTAAAATCCACAAAATTTGTTTCTAAATTCTAAAAATGATATTCTCTAAAAAGACTTGCTAAAACATACTAAGTAACTTCTCTAGAAAAAAAATAGCAAATATCAAAGAAAACACCTCGAAAGATGGTAGGCTAGATGCCTTAGAGTAGGAATGTATCTTAGCTCTCTAAGGGAACTGTGTCATGTATGTATACTAGTTCTCTCATTTGTATGTGTGTGCATCTAGTTAGTCCTGTCACTTGTACATTTACTTAAGGCGTACTTTCTATGCCACTAACATTGGACTAATGACTTGTGTGCACTTATGTTGTGCTTGCAAGCGCTGTGAGCATTAAGGCGTAATCCTCCTTGACTACACTATCCTTCGTTGTTGCTTTAGGGCTCTTGGTTGGTGCCATGTAGTGCTTTTCAAAGGCAACACCGTAACACTTCAGGACTCTTAATTGGTGCCATGCTATGCTTTTCAAGAGCAACACCATAACACTTTATGATTGACTTTTAACCAAACATATTGCTTATATTCATGTATCTTTACAAAGTGTGTTAAAAACTTTTTAACTAAACACACAATATGTCCTTACGGTTTATCTCTTTTATATCTCTAATACTTTTTGTAAAAAATTTTAATGAAGCCTTAGACAAAAAGATCTACTGTGTCATTTTCCCAAGTTTCTACTATGCTAAACATCTCAAACTATTTAAAGGAGCTAATACTGCTCAAAAAAGTAATTTTATTTGCATTTTCACTCTCAATGTTTATAAATCCACAACTCACAAAAGCGAAGCAATTTTTGGACTTATTTTTTCCTTTAATCACAGCCATGATCGTTGCATTTAGTTAAGTAAATTTACCCTCTCCACGAGTTTTCTTTACTTTCTACCCTTCTTTTTTTACTTTGCAAATTGATCTTTTGTAAGATGTTCATTTATACATACTCATCTCTCCTTTAAAATTGCTTCAATTATGTCAAACTTTGACATCGAGGTCTTTAAATCATATAATAATATAACACAGATTTCCCGCTGTCAACTTACCCAAAAAGCATCCTAAAAAAGTTGCGTTGAAATATGCATCTAGTCAGGAATGAAACAAGCAAGCACCACCATGAAGACTTTTCTCGGGAAAACCCACCAACTATAAGTTAGTCCTTTTCTTGCTTTTGTTCCCACTCCCTCCTTTTTCATTTCTTCGAAAAATAGCAAAATCCCTTTCAAATTTCCCTTCCAATCTTGTTTCAATTAGAATGTGCAGCTCGGTTAAGCAAATCACCCTACAAATTCAAAGAATTCAAAGGCTATTGTCGCTGTTAATGAAGTTTCGAACTTAAACTCAACAATGTTGGAGGAAAATAGCAGTTCATGTGAAATCATATCAGGTAAGAGAACAGTAAACTGTATACGAAAACTCAAGAATATTCGAAAACTGCTCCCAACATCATTTACCCTTCCAATGATGATATTAAAATCAACACAAAATCTTTTGTTATGCAATCTTGCTGTACAATGATTTGCCTATACGAAAAAAGCTGTATACTAATGGCAGTGCTGCATTCCTAGTGCAGCATGCTTTGCTCTAACAATGCATTTGTTTGGAAAGCAACTATAATGAACTCCAAAATATTTTCAAAACCTAGCTTTTTTTTCTCTACAAAGATATCTTTATCGTTAATGCTCCTTGTCCACTGCCAAATGCCAAAATAGTATTGCAACTTAAATGTATCCATGAAAGTAGAAAATGAAACAGAAGACGTTCCAGTAACATATAGAATTCAAAAGCAGCATCCCCTACATTCATCAAATGAATTAAATGTTAACAATATAAGCAGTAACAATTTTACTTACATGTTCATATTTACTTGCTCAGACAATATCCAAGTATTTAACTGAAACAGATGTAATATTCATCCAATGAATTAAATGTCAATAATATAAGCAGCACCAATTTTACTTGCATGTTGTTTATATTAAGTTGCTCAGATAATGCACAAGTATTTAACTGAAACAGATGTAATATTCATCCAATAAATTAAATGTTAATAATATAAGCAGTACCAGTTTTACTAAAATGTTGTTCATATTAACTTGCTCAGATAATATACAAGTATCTAACTGAAACAGATGTAATAACGTTTCCATAGGGCAGGAACTTAGCGGTTGCTACCTGTGAATTGCAAAAAGTTCATAGAATTCATAGGATTCACAGTAGACTCTTGTCCATGATTCACAGTAACTGAAAACTGAGAACATAGGATTCACAGTAGACTCTTGTCCATGATTCACAGTAACTGAAAACTGAGAACATAGGATTCACAGTAGACTCTTGTCCATGATCGAAATGAATAATCAATCCAGTAAATGTGTATCCCAAGTTGGGCTTTGATATATCCAATCCATGAGTTTTCATGGAAATAAAATCAAAAAATCATACACAAATCCAGAATTTGGCATACGCTATCTGCTAAGTAAAACAGTAACAGAAACAAAATTTACAGATCATGTGAATGAACATCAAGATAACACTTCTATAACAACCTTAGCAACACATTGGGCACCTTACGAGGCCATTCTCATTGCATTCTGGGCACCTAAGCCAACGGCCATCTTCGGAGAAAATCTTTTTGCTGCCATCACAGTTAGGGCAAGGTATAAACCTGTAGTCATCTCCACAGCATTCACAGGGCTCGAATGAAGAACGTGTAGCCACACCTTCAAACACCTCGCGTAGCTCACCTTGCTCATTCATTTGTTGGATCTCTTCAATCCCACCAATATACTTACCTTTCACAAACAACTTTGGCGGTTTTGTCCCTTTCCCAAACAATTCCTCGAACTCTCTTTTATACCCAGAATCAATTGATATATCCCTCTCATCCACTCGAATTCTAAGACCACGCAAAATTAATCTCAGATCCTGACAATCATCGTAGGTCTTTCTAATTCCTCTCAGGGTGGTAACGTATAGAACAACACCGTTTTCTCCTCTTGGAGGGAATGGAATTCTGCCGCTTGAACTACCCGAAGAGCCAAATGAAACCTTTTTCCGTGATTTCCCAGAGTTCACATCGATTAGCTGCTGAAATGCATTCACTTTTACTTTGATGCTGCCTGACCACCTTCTGCTAACCTTGCAATTAACACTGCTACTCTCACTGTTCTGCTTCTCGTCCACAGAGCCTGACCCAGAAACTGCATTGCTCCCAGGAGTGCATTCTTCCAAAGCCATCCTGAATTCAGAAATGTATTCAGGATCAAATATGCTGGTACCAGGGGCCTCCAACATCCAGGAAGGTTTCGTATGAGTATTAGAATTTGATGATGAAGATTTTTCCGTGAGTTTCTTTTCATGAGACAGCCTCAGAGACCTAATACTAGTGTCTACCTTAACCCCAGGAGTGACCTTGTGCCACACAGAGGCCTTGCGCTCATCCTTGACAAGCTGCTCAACATCCTTCACAGAATGGAAAGTAAAGGACCGATCATATGACCTCCCTTCTTGAGGGGGACTGGGCTTTTTCCCAGTAAGCCTGGCAAGTGTCAGTGGGTTATCTTCTAAACCTTCCATGAGCTCCCAGGTGTTAATGGTCTCCGAAACTTCCTCCTCGTCAGAAAGGCTCTTTGAGTTAGGATACCGTTTTAGATCACTGAAACTTTTCAGACCTGCTTTATCATAGCTTTTCCTCAGATTGTCCAATCCATAGGGGAAAGGATAGGATGAATTGATACCACCGATGATCCTCATGGATTCTGATGGAGTCAGGGAAAGCGACCTCCTGGAAGAATTGCTACGACTGATGCTTTGTCTCCTTGACTCCTCTGCAGAGTCCATTTTTAAGATTCCATAAGTGCTGGAGGTCAAGGCCACAACGTGGTAGCTATCGCCTTCTTTCTCCGCTGGGTGATGAACAGGCATCGTGATGCTTCTTGCCACGGAACTATTACCAGGTGTTGAAGGCCGAGGATCAGGAGCATTGTCTCCTTGGAGATCTCGATAAGCTTCCTTGGAAGTTGCACACCCCATTTTCTTCTTCCGGAACCAGGGGAAGGCCGGCATTTCTTCCTCCCCTGTTTAAAGGGGTCTCCGAACAAACACAGAAGGCAAGTGGACCTTCTATGGCATCTGCAATCTATAAATGGCATCAATTAAGTGAACAGACGGCAAAGGAAAACCAGAAAAATAATTCTGTAATCGGATGAAAGAAACGAAACTGCCAGCTTGAAGTTGATCCTTGAAGCTTTAGACAGCAGGAATCTAAGGCTAGAAGTAAAGATTTTAACTTCAAATTGAAGCTTCGAGATCTTTAAAGATTGATTCCATGATTAAATAGCAAGTAAATAACAATGTCAAGCCAAAAAACAAATCAATCTTGAACAGAGAGAAAAGGCATTCGGATCTAACCAAGCAAGACTATGAATCCGCGAGATTCCTCGCTCCCGACAGAGAACAAAGCGCCGGCGAAAGCTTCGATACCGCAAAATAAAATCACACCAGTCAAAGCCTTGATCCTGAAACGTGAAATCGCATTCACCACCAGGAAACTGTCGCGGCAGCGCAAAATCAAAATCAGGCCCGAGCCGAATCAGACAAACATCGGAAAACTAACATCCAGACGATCCGTTTCGCATAACACAAAACAACTCCAAAACAAAACACGAAACGCAAACAACATTTCAATCAGAATCGGAACCCTACGGAATCCACAGACGAACAAGAAAAACAGCAGACAAAATGCAGACAAAAACTGCGATTCTGAAACAAAACGAAGAAAACACGAAACACAATACAAGAACACAGCAGAATCCGAAATCGTGAAAACATAACAAGAACTTACCGAGCAAAACGCGTTCGAAAATCCTGTCGAGAAAATCTGCTCGAGACACAAACCCTGGATCCACGGATTTTTTCGCTGTCATCAAAATTTTTGCAGAGCAACTAAACTAAAACGGCTACATGGTTTGCCGCCGTTCCTGCTACAAATAAGGTAACCCGTGCGTCGGCCCCATTCATTTTATCAAATTTCAATTAATAGACGAATTATGAACCCCGCTCGCCGTACTAATAATATTTCGTTCCTGTTTTCCAAACCGCCAAAAGAAAAATGAAATATATCCACATTATCGTCGTTAAAAGTCTTTCTCTCGCCAGCTTTTTGGTCCACGCTTTTTTCAGTTCTTCACGTGGCCACCTTTTGTTGTCGCTTTCATTTTTCATGTTTAAAATTCTTGCTCTAGCGTGCTTATCTTGCAATTGATTGTTGTAATGTTATGCAAATTTTTTGAAGTTCGTGGATTTGAAAACTGTCATTTGTTCATGGAATTAAAAGATGGTTATGAAATACATTTGACTTTTTTGGGTTGGAGGAGACTTGACAAATTCTCGTGACATAGATTTCCTTTTGGGTTGGTGGAATTAAACTTCTCGTGGGATGCTTTTTGCTTGCTTTCTTATTTTGGAGAAAGGGTCTACAGTTATGACTTCTACGCTAATAATGAGATTGTTGGTGTGATTGAGGTTGTAGAATTTCAGGTTGGGTGGGGTCTTAATAGATTACTTGGTTGTGACCACATTTTTGGGTTTAGATGTGGTATAGAATATGATGGCAACTTTTTAACAAGGGTTGGAGAATCTTCTGTGTCTGACACACGTTAGGACAAAGGACAGCTTGTTATGATGGTGCTTTGTGGATGGAAGATAATGTAACATTTCGAAGGTCTCAATCTTGGATAAAGGTGTTTCTTTGGCAGGTTACTTCATGCGTCTGATCATTGTTATGCCCCTTATTAAAGAGTATTGTGAAAAAGCATACCCTTTGGTATCCTTAGCTATTTTGGAAAAAGACTTTGGAATTCCATCTTAAGGTTGTGTTTTGTAATTTCATGGGAGAAAATAGTAGAATTAATTCTGAAATCGCTTAATAAGATTAGTTTGCATGTGCAACTTGAATGTGGAGGATTTGGTAAAGATGTACATGTTTTTTTATGACAAAAAAAAGATTCTCTTAGCCAAATTATAGATACATATTATAAATATATAACTAAGCTAGTTGCTAGTTGCTATGTTACCTTTAGGATACCCACATGTAGCATGTCTCAATATACACTTAGAATCAAACATTTTACTTACATACTTACATAATCCCATACCACATGCTTTAAACAAGTAAACTATGTGTAACTAATAGCAAACTTAACTAAGAATAACTAAAGCAAAGTATTTGGATTATTGTTAAACATTAAACCAAGATTTTTTTTATTATATCCTTCTAAGATGATACTAGGATTTGTGGGACCTAAATTAGTACAACTCTTGGGCACATAAAATACATCACCCAAAAAAATAACATAAATCCTAACATGTCACTATGTTTTCTTTGATATTTGATTTGTTTCTTCAATTATTTTAGTTGTGGATTTAGTAGGGTTTTTATTCTAATTGAAACCTTGTTTGCATTGTCAACTTAAGAACATATTTTTACAAGGTTACTTTTATCATACCCACACATAGCGTACCTATCAACAAACCTTTGGAATCACACCTTTGACTTACAAAAGCCTATGCCACATGCTCTAATCAAGTAAACTACCTGTGATTATACCAAACTTAACTAAGAATAACTAAAACAAATTGACTAGATTATTATAAAAACTTAAACCAAAATCTTTTTATTACATCCTTTTAAGACTTGGTACTAGGTGACTAAATTAATACAAATCTTGTGCACATAAAACCCACAATAATAAAATAACATAAATCCTAACATTTCTAAGTTTTCTCTACTATTTATTAGTTTTTCCCATTGTTTCAATTGTCTATTCTGTAGGCTTTTAATCCCTATCCAAACGTTGTTTGCATTGCTCCTCTTACTTTTGAATTTATTTCTATATTCTGGACTTGGATGCGAACCAATAGAGTGTTTATTTTGAAAAGTTTGATCTTTTAAGAAGTCATTTTAATTTTGCACGGCTGTCATAGTTTGTTGCAGGTTGCAGGATGTGAATGACAGAATCACAACGCAGGATCATGGCTCTTAGCTTGTCCCTTCAATATGGACAATCCATTATTGATTTCTTGGATCATAGCTCAATGTAGAGAGTTCATCACAGAGAGTTCATTATCAGTTCATCTACATCTCATAAAATCACAACTTATAGCTTCCTTGTCCAACGGTAATTCCTCCATTCATTGGGGTAAGATGTAACTATTTTCTGTGTGCAATGTGCAATGAAGTGAGGAATAAACGGAATATCTTCCAATGGACAAAGAAACTAAAAGATTTCATAGTAGATAGATAACCTGCTAATGACCCTCTGCAAGCATTTGGGAAACAAAGAGTTGTGATTGAGATCAATCATGAAGAGTACATAACAAAGAAACAAACTAGGAGCTGTAATACTGCAGGTGACTGTGTCTTCTAGAGTCCCGAACAAACCATCAGGGTAGAATTAAAATTAGGCCCAAACAGTCAGACCTCGCAATTAAAAAACTAAAGGATCTGCATTGTAGAAAACACCAATAAATCCAAAACAAAACGCGAAACGAAAATTAAGTATCTATTGGACTTACAATCCTACGGAATCCACAACCAAAATGGAGTCAGGAAAAAACACAGAGGGCAAACAGGAAAACAGACAAATACAGTGACAAAACAGTTGTAAAAAACACGCGCACCGGGAGAACATAACGGAATCCGAATGAGCGAAAACAGAACAAGAACTCACCGAATAAAACGCCTTTGAAATCTGTTCCGAAAAATCTGAGTGAGCCCCAAACGCTGAATCCACGAGTTGCTGCTGTGCCACAAATTTTATTATTTTAGTCTACGATTCAAGAACAAAACCGAAAAAAACAGTTTTAAAAATAACACCATACATAAACATAACAAAATCCAAAACGGCGAAAACAGAACAAGAATTCACCGAGCAAAACAACGCCTTTCGAAATTCTTCCCAAGAATCTGCGCGAGGCAACAAACACTGAATCCACGGATTCCCTCTGTGTCGCAAATTCTAGTTTATGAATCGAGAAAAAAAATCACAGCAGAATCAGAAATGATTCAATCAGAACAATAAACCACCGAGCAGAGCACCTTTGAAAATTTTTCCGAAAAATCTGCAGAATCCATTATCACTAGATCTATGGCTGCTGCTGCGCTCCAAATTAAAACGGCTCCTCCTTTCATGGCCGAATTCTGCTCCAGCTACGGCAGTCCATGCGTGGAGCCCATTAATTTAGCAATTTTCGTTTAATACTGTGATACACAAGTGGGATATTTTCGTTTAATAATATTTCGGTCCCATTTTCCAAAACGCTAAATATAAAAAAATAATCCACATTTTCGTTAATAAACGTCTGTCCCTTACCAGATCTTTCATCCATGCTTTTTCACGTGGCCACCTTCTGTTGTCGCTTTCATTTCTCATGTTCAAAATTCTTGTCCTGACGTGCTTAGTCTATAATAAATGCCTGTCATGCCATTTTTTAATTTAAAAAATTGGCATGTGTCACCGGCGTGCTTATTTTTAAAATAATTGTTGTTTTTTTAATTGAAGAAATTGTCATGTGTCAGGAAAATTGAAAGACGCTCGTGCATGTATTCATTGGAGTCGCTTGTTTGTTTTTTAATATTAGAATTATAATTCCTATGCCATTGATTTCTTTTTTGGTGGGTGGAATTAACTTAGGTTATTGGTGGGATGCTTTTTTCTTGCTTTGGAGGAAAGTCTACAGAGATACCTTCTACGCTAATACTTAGATTGTTGGGGTGTTGGGGTTTATAGAATTCACATTTGGGTGGGGTCTATAAAAGATTCTTTTTTCCATAGGCCCATTTTTGGGTTTAGATATGATGCAACATTCTAATAAAGGTTGTTAGGGTGTTTTGAGGTTTATAGAATTCTCATTTGGGTGGGGTCTATAATAGATTTTTTTTAAGGCCCCATTTTAGAGTTTAGATATGATATAGAAAATGATGCAACTTTGTGATAAAGGTCTTTGTGGAATCTGGGGTATCCAGCCCACGTGAGGACAAATGGCTGCTTGTTATGATAGTGCTTTATGCATGAGAGATGTGGAACAATTGGAAGGTCTCAATCCATCTTTTCATTTTGGTAAAGGTATTACTTTTGCATGTTACTTTATGAGTGTATGATCATTCTGATGTTTTGTATTTTATTTTGGGAATTAAACATTATCCTGAAAAAGCATATTCTCTGGTATCTATATGTGCCACGTGGAGGACGACTTCAAGGTTCTATTTTTCTGGTCTGGTTTTTAATAATGTTTGGCAGTGGCCATAGTTGCGCAAGTACTGAACGATTTTATAGGAGTTAGATTTGACACTGATAGTACCCACGTCACTAACATTGATTGTGAAACAACTCGCTATTAAAAGCCAACAAGCTAAAAAAAGTAAGCAGTTGAGATATTTAAGCTTGAGTGGCGTACACAGGTCACCATTTCATTTGGGAATGCTATTAAGCAGAATTCCAAAGGCTTGTACATCAGACGAACTTAATAATAGAATATAACTTTTTCCCACAAAGGTTGTGATATAAGTTAAGGTTGTCGTATAAGTTAATGAAGTGAGATAACCAATTGGGGTCATGAGAGGTGTTGTATTTATATGATAGGTAGTATGCAAGGAAGAGGTTGTAATGTCAAGTTACATTTGAACTATTTTCACGTTCTACTAAATTACTATGTTAGCTATTCTTATAATTGTCTTTATACCACTTGTTAAGGTAGGCCAAGAATGTGACAATGGTTTTCTATGGTCAACTATTCCTAACATCAAGGTATTATTTTTACAATATGCCCTAGAAATTACGCAACCTACAATTAGTACCATCCTTCTAAACTTAGGTAATAGTTGAATGAATAAGTGTAACCTGAAGTTACAACCAATTGCCTTGGAAAGCAACAATCTTATCAATTGACCTAAGCTATTATCAGCAAGCTTAACTCATCATCATTGTGGTATTTTTATCCCAACAACATGAGTTAACCTATTAAGATAGACCAACAATTTGATTTTGAAGAATGAAGTTTTAGCTTAGTGGTAAGACTCTTGATTTGGAAACTCTTACGTTATGGGTTCAATTTTACTAGGAAATACTAAGTTATAAAAGCTCTAATTGGACCCCATGTTTTGGGGTAAATATTGTTAAAAAACATTTCAAGTTCTAGCATGCTTCGTGCCCCATACTTGGCCCAACCCTCAAAATAATTTAACTATTAGTACACCCCAAGAAATATAGCCAACATGATGTTTTAGAAAGATTATAGATTAGAATACACCTTAAGATCGAACCTATAATTTTTATATCACAAACCACACTATCTAACTAAGTGAACAATGGTTGGCTAATAGATAAACCAAAGATGTGATAATGATTTTGTATTTGAAATTATGTGTTTGATTCTAGTAGGTAATACAAAATAATAAAATTCTAAGTTAAGTATATCTCAAGGGAAAATATGATTAAAATGTGAAGAGAAAAAATCAATGCTAGAGGGCCAAGAAATTCCATGCAAAATAGTTTAACCCCAAATCCACGGGCCTTGTGCTTCAAACGATCTTGTCGATCGATTGAGGACTTAAACATCTATTACTAAAATATGAAATAAAAATTAAAAACTTATGAAATAGCAATCGAAATACTAGATCCAAGTATAGAGAAATATGAAACAAATGTAGCAAACACTAGAAACTGCAAACTTACATTAAAATGGTGAAAAATTGTGGAAACAAAAGTTTCAAGAATACAATTTGTGAGCTTCAAATGCCCAATAACTCAAAGAAAATGCTTGGAATGCAAACAACAAGATCTGTTTTGCAATTAGATCTACCTTCAAATATCCTATACGATCTTTTCTTTAAACTTTTCTCACCACAAGTTTTCTCTACTACTTTAATCTGCATTGGGGAAGAGATGGTTGTGGACTCTTAGAGATCTGCATTGCTCTAAAAGTCTCAGGTTTAGCCAAATGCCCAATTTTAAAAAAGTCCTTATAATGAAGCAATCTTCTGTTTAAATAGGTCATGGATCCCTATTTCTTACATAGATGCTAAAAGAGGAATTCTTACATAAATAAATATGAATGTTTAACATGTTCATTTTTAGGTTTCACAAGAGCAAGAGCATTTGCAAAGAAAAATAGATAAAGAATATTTTTAAAAGAAACACAATAAAATATATTAAATTTTTTAAGAACTTGGAATATTTCTTTTTAAGAAGAATTATATTCATTGTAATATTAAAGTAAAACAGGAAAAAGATCCTCAAAGTATTAAAGCAAGGACATGGGTACATAATACAAAACTCTCTATTAGGAAAGTTAATTTAGTTACATATGATTAGCATTGGAAAATAGTAATGAATTTTAGAATATTCACATTTCAAAGACTCGAGTTGTAAACTAGTTCAATTATTATAAAGATTCATGAATTCACCAATGGATTCTTGATAGAGTTAAAAAAAAAGATAAAATGAAATTTTTTTAGTATTTGTGAAAGATTGAAAAAACAACTCTTATTAGTGTTACATGCAAATGAAAAAAGGGAGTGAAGTATATCGAGATCTTTGAAAAGGATATGAAATCAAATATTTTAGTTAAATTAATTTTAAAGACAATATTTTTTCAAATTTATAGATAATTCTATTTTATAGGGGGGAGGGGGAAGTGGATTTGTCGCCCTCCATGTAACTCACCATGTGCAAGGGAGCCAAAGAGTCACTGCAGGGGAGTCGAATTTGAAAAGTTAAAAAGCCAAAGAGTCACTACAAAGGAGCTAAATCTCTATTCGATTGATGTCCCTTGACCCTTGGGCTCCCCATTCGTCTCTTCGTATTTCCTCACACACATACACCAGATGCAGGGGAGCCAAAGAGTCACTGCAAGGGAGCTAAATCTTGATTTAATTGATGCCCTCAACCCTTGGGCTCCCCATTCATCTTTTCATATTCTCTCATGTGCATGCACCATGTGTAGGGAAGCCAAAGAGTCATTGTAGGGGAGCTAAATCTTTATTCGATTGTAGGGGAGCCAAAGAGTCACTATAGGGGAGCTGAATCTAAAAATTCAAAGAGCCAAAGAGTCACTGCAAGGGAGCTAAATCTCTATTCGATTAACGTCCCCAGACCCTTGGGCTCCCCATTCGTCTCTTTGTATTTTCTCACGCGAATGCACCACATGCAGGTGAGCTAAAGAGTCATTGTAGGGGAGTTGAATCTCTATTCAATTGATGCCTTCGACCCTTAGGCTTCCCATTCATTTTTTCGTATTCTCTCATGTGCATGCACCATGTGCAGGGAAGCCAAAGAGTCATTGCAGGGGAGCTGAATCTTTATTCGATTGATGCCCCTGACCCCTAGGCTTCCCATTTGTTTCTTTGTATTCCCTCACACGTAGGCCCTGACGTGGGTAACCAATGAATATTTATTATTATAAATGATGGTTAATATTGAATAGTTATTATTATTATAAATGGTGACAGTTACAATTACAGTAATAATGAATATTTTTTATTATAAACAATGGGCAATAATGAATATTTATTATTAATAAAAATGGTGATGGTTACGATCACCTTGGTGTGGTACAGTATTTATAGATATTGAACTTGGGCATTGTCTTACAAGATTAAGAGGTGCAATATTGGAATTTGTGCATTTTCACAAACATGGATCCTGTTGCTATTCATCCCCATAGAGAAGGAGAAGAACACTCTCTTCAAGATTAGCAACAACAATCATCTACTGCAACAAGTAATACAATTTATGGAGGTCATGGCAGCGGGCATGCATGTGGGCATGGTTGAAGAAGAGGACAACCATGGATTATAGAAACTAAAAA
>MNCI01004014.1:91608-157039 GCA_015680685.1 Gnetum montanum | reverse complement strand
CATTTCCCCAATCCCATGTACTTTTGGACACGGTGCAATGACATCCAGCTAAGGGCTAATGGACAATGCTTGGTACTTATTTGTTCATGGTGTTTTGCACTTCTTTTTCGACACCTCTCGGGTGGATTCCTCTAGACGTCAACAAAGAGGGGCCAATGAAACACCACTAATTTTGGCCTAGCACTTTGAAATGAAAATGACTCAAGCCCTTTCAAAGTTCCAGGAGGCAAAATTTGGCTAAGGCATTGAGCTCACACCCAACCTACCCAAGGCAGTTTGCTTACCCTCAGCATGAGCAACTCCAAACAGTGTCAAAATCAACTTTCACAGCCTCTAAACTGAGTCAAAATGACTTGGTTTCGAACATGCAGGCCATCCTCGGGCTCAGCATCGACAATCTCCAACTTCAGACTCCAGCCTCCAGAAAATTTAGTTTAAACGTTCAAAAATTGTAGTTTCTGCAGGTCATGCCATGGTCACGCTGCAGCATGACCTCCAGCATGACCTACTCCAAGTGACTCAGAACCAGACACATTCAAGATCAAAATTCCACATTCCAGATCACCCTCAAGGTCACAAGGTAGGTAGCAGCCACACTTCAAGAATCAGGCCTCAAAATTCAAATTTGATGTCAAAAGGTCTCATTTCCCTCACTCACGCTAAAGGTCACGCTGGGTGTGAGTGTAGTGTACACACGCTGGCATGCAGGGACACTTGTACTCACGCTGGAGGTCACGCTGGGCATGAGTGCAACATAAACACAAATGAACTCACACTGAAGCTTAATTCAGCTCACGTTGGAGGCACATCCATGCATGCTGGAGGCTCTGGCAAAACAGAAACACCTCAAATAGCCACGGAACCCCTCAAATCAACACCTACGACAGTCGATTCAGGGACCAAGAAGTTTCAAGCGAGTCAGAGTCAATCCCTTTGATTTTCTTTGTAAATTTTCTTCATTTGTGGGCATGTCGAGCCCTCACGGTCTAAATTGTGTGTACTCCCATGGGCTTGAGTAACCCACGAGTTGTAAAATGCAATGTACCTGGTCAAGAACGTAGCTTGCCGACACACATCCAACTTATGCACAATTGTCCACTGGACACGTGTCACAAGATTCGCTTTCCTCTCATCCCTCAGCCGTAAATATTCCATTCTTGAATTTCGTACCTGAGCCCGACGCAGCCTTATAAATACCCTGTCAATTCACATAAACAAGGTCAGAAATTTTGGAGTTGGACAACTTAGGAAGCATCAACCAGTAGCCTAGGACACTCAGACACACTTGACTCCTAGCATCCAAGCACTTCACACATCATCCCGGGGCTTAGTGCTTGACCTGCCATCCACACGTGCAGCTATGCTTTACATTGTTTGCTCTATTTACGCTCTATTTACAATACATTTCTGCATACATTCTGTTTAAATTTTGTGCGTTGCCATTTACATTTCGAACATCAGTATATGATAACCTAGCGCAAGCCTTAGTTTACGCTCGGGGAAGTCCTTGGTTGATTTGTGTGCAGACCATCCAAGGCACTCTACCTTTGTTTCCTTTTCTAGCTTGCCCTCACATGAAGACAATGTCAGCGATGTCTGCCCGACGATCTTTCAGTGTTTGTTTTCCCTTCTAGTCTTGCACCGACGATTTAGGTCAGTACATAGATGATGTTGCTAATATCGGTGATGTTAACATCTTCCATAGCATTCTTTATATTCCATTGTCAGAAAAGGATGGAGAAATGAGATTGCAATTTCAAGGTCCTTTGCTTCAGACAAATGATGAAAACATTATCAATCACACATCATCAGTTGCACAACGTGTTGGAATTAAAGGTTGAGAAGTAATGGGACGACAAAACTCATTATTGTGAAAATAAATAAGTTGCACATCATCTATTTGGTTAATTTTTTATAGTGAATTGTAACGTGTTGAACATTACATTTTGATGATTTTGTGCAATTTTCATAGTTTTACTTCAAGATGAGCTCTTCTGTTATCAGTACTTAGCATGCTTTCCTATACATTTACATTCCCAATGCAAAAACATTCCAAAGTTTGGTTCTGTTCTTTTTTCAATGCTTTCTAGAGTGGCAGAGAATTCTGAAATTTTAATTTTCTACTACTATCTTGAGTAATCTTTTTTTGCTACACCTTTTTCCAATGTAAATGAACATTTGTAAGTTCATGTTCTCTTTATCTCTTTGTATATTTTTTGTAGGTTTTATCATTTCTATGGTTGTGCTTTGAAATTCAGCAGTTACCATGGAGTAGATGCGTTTAATTATTATGATTGTGACTACTTTTTCATTTGCAATATGCATTTTAATAAATGCAAAAGTGTTAGCATTTTTGCTAGCACAAGAAAATTATTAGCCAATTTGAGATGTTGGCCTGACTTTGGTCATAATTTTAAAAATTTTCTACTTATTGGGAGGACTTAAAGAATTCAAATTTGATAATTTCTTCTTACCTTCTTGCATGCAATGAGGCTTTTTTTTAAGTACATATTTTTTGATTGATGGAATCTAATGGATGATATGGTTTTTAACTTGGTAAATTTTAAAAACAAGAACTTTTGCACCTTTGGTAGCCTAGACCTCGGGAAGATCTTCAGCAAGATCATGTTGTGATGATCTTAGCCAATGTCGAAGAAAATGATAACAAGCTCTCCATCGACGCACATGTTTTTCCATAATCATAAATAACCAATTATTTATAAATCTTTCCTAACCAAAGACTCACTGCAAGGGAGCCAATGATTATATTTATCTCGGTTATTTATAATCTCGGTTATTTATAATGATATATTTATAATCATAACCATAAATGATTATAAATACTTCATCATAAATAAAGTCAGTTATTTATCATCATTTCATTATATANATTATAATTATGGATTATTGCTCTAATTATAATAATCTTATAACGTTTATTGGATTCCACAATAATAATAATATAATAATCATGAATAATTATGAATGAGGTGTTAGCATCATTCATATCTTGTCCATTGTAACAATAATGTCAATATACAAAAGCCCGCGATATAATAATATTATTATTTATGCATTTGTAACATGATTTTTTATATCTCCACGAATGAATATGCATTACAAATATATGTTGCAGTGCCAATTTAGTTTGATCTCTTTGTATTCTCTCACACGCATGGGAGCTAAAGAATCAGTGCAAGGGAGTTGAATCTCTACTCAATTAATGTCCCCTAACTCTTGAGCTTCCCATTCATCTCTTTGTATTTCTTCACATGCATGCACCACATGCAAGGGAGCTAAAGAGTCACTACAAGAGAGTCAAATCTCTGTTCAATTGACACCTCCTAACCCTTGGGCTCCCCATTCATCTCTTCGTATTCCCTCACATGTAAGGCCCAATGTGGGTAATAATAAATATTTAGTATTATAAATGGTGGGTAATATTGAATATTTATTATTATTATAAATAGTGATGGTTATGATTACAGTAATAATGAATATTTATTATTATTATAAATAGTGACGATTATGGTTATAGTGACGGTTACGATCATGGCAACGATTAAGCTGATGATGGTTACGGTGTGATGCAGTATTTAAAAATATTGAACTTAGGCATCATGTTACAAGATTAAGAGGTGCAATATTGGAATTCATGCATTTTTAGAAACATGGATCTTGCTACTATTAGTCCCAATAGAGAAGACGAAGAACACTCTCTTCAAGATTAGCAACAATAACCATCTACTGCAACAAGTAGTACAACAACTATTTACTGCAACAAGTAATGCAATCTTTGCTTATATGTGAAGGTGCAAGGGTAATGCTTACAGTTAACCTTTGGCCTAAAGTAGGATTGGTGATTGGTGCACTTGACATGATTCACAATATTATATATCTTTAAGGTAAATAGCCACCTGCATTACCATTATACGTTATTGTTGATTTTGACTCCTACATTGAATGTGCCTTTGATAATGGTAATCCTCATCATGTGCCAATTGTACCTGTGGTCCGAGGAGCATCTCGTTAGTCACCATTACGGTTGGC
Source organism: Gnetum montanum (assembly GCA_015680685.1). Taxonomy (NCBI): domain Eukaryota; kingdom Viridiplantae; phylum Streptophyta; class Gnetopsida; order Gnetales; family Gnetaceae; genus Gnetum; species Gnetum montanum. The sequence goes on along the minus strand of MNCI01004014.1, from coordinate 152,989 downwards.
ATGGACCATGACTATTATAAATCTTAAGGAATGACACTAGATAAGGCTACTATTAACGTTTGTTGCATTATCTAGAGTCAAGACCATTGATTCTTTAAAGATTCATCCTCCTTTTCATGTGCAAAGATACAGAAAGATCTCAGATGCTAAACATCTCTAAAGAAGAATTGCACAAGAAGTTTATTTTGCTCAATTGAATAATTAGGCATATTGAGTTCACACTTATCATTGTATTTTGCCTTTTACTCAATCCTATTATACAGCTCTATAATGTTTGTTGCAATAATTGTGCAATGTATTCCTTCATCAACATATACGAAATATATAAAATTTTATTTTAACCAATTTATGTTTACCAGTATATATTATTTGGAATGTAAATAGTGATGATAACTTAAAAAATAAAAAAAAATTAAATTCTACTCATAGGTTGCGAAACCACTACATAAAAGAACTTACGGGTCTAATGTTTGTTGCATTATCTGGAGTCAAGACCATTGATTCTTTAAAGATTCATCCTCCTTTTCATGTGCAAGGATACAAAAAGATTTTAGATGCTAAACATCTCCAAAGTAGAATTGCACAAGAAGTTCATTTTTCTCTATTGGAGAATTAGACATATTGAGTTCACACTTATCATTGTATTTTGCCTTTTGCTCAATCCTATTATACAGCTCTATAATGTTTGGTGTAATAATTGTGCAATGTATTCCTTTATCAACATATATGAAATATATAAACTTTTATTTTAACCAATTTATGTTTACCACTATATATTATTTGGAATGCAAATAGTGATGATAACTTAAAAAAATAGAAAAAATAATTAAATTCTACTCATAGGCCATGAAACCGCTCCACTAGCTTAGATATATATATATATCTATAAATTGGCCAAGATGATTTTTTAAAAAAATGATGTTAATGAAGCCCAAGATAACTAAAAATGGAATCACTCATCCCTCCTCTATTTTTCTATCACTTACCCAATTTAGTTTTACCCTCTCAATCAAGTTTGTTCTTTCTTTGTTTGTTCATGGCATTTTTGAGCATTATTTATGCAAGAGATTTATTTCTCAAAAATACCATGAACAAAGAAAGAAAGAGCAAACTTGACCAAGAGGGTAAAACTAAATTGGGTAAGTGGTAGAGAAACAAAGAAAGGATGAGTGATTCGGTTTTTAGTTATCTTATCACCTCAGGCTTTGTTAGCATCATTTTTTTTTTAAAATCATCCTGGCCAATTTAGAGAGGTATATATATATATATATATATCTCTAAGCTAGTTAACCAAGATTCAACTACTGTTGATGCAAACGGAAGGGAAGGCAATGTTTGAGTGTGGAAGGTTAGAGAAGAATAAAAAACAAAGACAAAGATTAAGCATTACCCAATTCTTTACACAATGAACACTACGAAAACCTTAACTTGGAGGCATAAATCCAGGCAGATATATTGGTGCTAAAATCCAAAAATTTAAACCTTTCTACCGCAAGACAAGAGGCAACGTCAAAAGTACCACCACCAAGATCATACACCAAGATATTTTCTTTTGTCTTAGATAACCTACGGAGACCGTAAGAAACGGCTGCAGCTGTGGGTTCATTCAATAATTTCATAACCGCCAACCTTGCAAGTGTTCAGGCATCTCTGGTGGTCTATCTTTGTAAAATGTTGAAATGGGTCGGAACTGTGATCAATGCTTTCGTTACCTCCTCCTTTGAGAAGTTCTCCGCCATCATCTTCATTCCACTCAAAACCATGGAAGAGATTTCCTTGGCAGTAAAGTTGAGGTTTGATTGTGGATTATAGGTTTGCTCTTAGCACCAGAAACAATGGAAAATGGCCACAGTGTTCTATCTCTTTGGATTGAGGGATCTGTCCATCCTGGTACATAATATCAACAATTTGGAGCACAGCATGATCTTCTTCTTCATGATAACCTACAACTACATCCTGCTGTGCGTAGATGCCAGCGGAGCCAGGGTCCCTGAAGGGGTTTCTACAACTGTGCGCCACCGCAAAACTATGATCATTGTTCCCAAAACGCTCAGCAAAAGCGCATTTGTAGCCGCATTTCCTTCCCCATCACCGCCGTGGTTGGGACCGCCTTCACTGCCTCGTTACCAGCCAATGACATGAAGAAAGGATTCCACTGGTTGTTGCTCATTATTGATCGCGTCTGGACCTGGTCGTTGGAGTTGAGGCATGTGTTGACCAGCTGATGGCCACCGGGTTCAGGGTGGATGTACCAATAAACGAAATACTTGTAAGAACCGGTAACCCCGAAGCGGTATCCGAGTGAGCAGGAAGACGCCAGCGTCACTCATGTGAAGGCAAAAGGGTCCACTCGCAGGAAGCCACGGTGATTTCTAGGCACGCATGCGCTGGGGTGTTCCCAGTTTCATGTAGGGCATCCATGTGTCGAAAGCTCTCCCACAGCGTCTCCAATGTGTTCTCTATATTAGCAGCACTAGGCGTCCTCAAGGAAGCCATTCAGCATGTTAAAGATTTGGCCTATGAACAGAACCGCCGTGTCACGTGTCTTTATCTACACAGACAAAGATGAAGAGGTTGGTAGTAATGGCCAACGATGACATAGAAAGAAAGTGGTTGTTGAGTGGTGAGTAGATGGCACATTCAGCCATATGAATTACTAAGCATTTATGCATGATGGTGTAAAATAAAAATTTTAAAAAAATAACAAAGTGTAAAACAAAAAGGTATAAAAACAAAGAAAGTGTAAAACAAAAAGGTGTAAAATAGATAAAAAGTAGAGAAAACTTGAAGGGCCATTTTAATGATTAGCATGAATTACTATCTCCTCCACAATTGAGTTGGAAAGAGGAGATCCAAAAAATCAAGCAAGGTTGTTCATCAAGGAGGCGTTGATTTCACTAGCTTGCTTGGGCTCATGGAAAGGTTTTAGTTAGCTATTTGTTGTTTGGGCTCATGGAAAGGTTTTAGTTAGCTATTTGTTGTTTGGGCTCTTAGGTTTGTAGATCAACATCCCCTCAGAAGGAAAGGTTTCATATATGATGTAAGGCCCTTCCCACAATATTTGAAACCTAGTTCATTGATGTACGTGTGTGGGGTTCCAATACAGGATCTTGTCTTAATGTTGAAATTTTACCTTATGTATTCTAAGGTCATGTCATTTTTTGTTGAATGTCTTATGCACTTCACTCAAAAATAGGGCTACCAATCAATTTTCATCTAACACATTGAGTTTAATCAATATCTCTTTCTGTGTTAAGCTGAGGTCAAGATCTAAATCAAAGTTGTTGAAAGTGTACGAAGCTCAAATTGAATTGGAAAAGTTGGTAATTTTCCATACACAAGCTCATAGGGAGAGTAGCCTATAGGAAGTTTCCATATGGAGCGGTAGGCCCAAAGGGCATCATTCAATTTCATCCTCTAGTCTCTTCTATATTTGCTAATTGTTCATGTTAAAATCTTAGTAATCTTCCTATTGGTAACCTTTACTTGACCATTGGCTTGGGGGTGGTAGGGTGTTGTTAGTTTATGTTCAACCTCCAAGAGTTGCATGAGCTTGCAAAAGGTAGCACCTGTAAAATGAGTATCATTGTTAAAAATTAGTGCACATGGTAGTCCAAACCTTTTTATAACATTTTGTTATAAAAATTGTGCAATAGTGGAAGTTGTACAGTTAGTGATGGTTGCTGCTTTTACACATTTGGTACAATAGTTAACAACAATTATCATGTATGCCTTTTCATTTGACATGAGCATGATGGGACCTATGAAGTCTATGCCCCAGATGTCGAAGGGTTCCAGTGGTTGGATCCACTGTTGAGGCTCCTCCATTTGAGCGATCATCCCACCATCTTGTTCACAATGTTCACAAGAGTGGATGAATTGTTGAGTGTCCTTGAAGATTGTTGGCTAAGAATAACATGCCATTAGGATCTTAATGATCATGCATCTTCCTGCATAATGGCCCCCACAGGAACCCTCATGAGCATCTTAGAAAATGCATAGTTGAGCAACATCAGGAACACACAAACAAATTTGGCCATCGACGCATACCTTGTAAAGATGTATGTTAATATCCATGAAGTGTTTAGCCTAATGAACTATTGTTTCTTCTAGAAGTCCAAATCTTGTGACATCTCTTGAGTGAGAAGATAAGTGAGGATGCCATCATACCATTTTGGTTCAATGGACACTTGTTTATTTATTGCACTAACAAAGAGGAGTTCATTAGGAAATTGATCAAAGAGTAGGCCCTCCTCCTCTTTGTTGTCCAATTATAATCAAAACAAGTGATTAGAGACCACATTTTTAGTTTCCTTTTCATGAAGTGCATTTTTCATCTACTCCAATGTCAAACATTTGACATCACAGCCTCAACATTGGGTATCTAACATTGGAGCCCAGATGTGATGTTAAGTATCCAACGTCAGAGGGTATCAAGACATTAGTTTTTATAGTTTTTAATCAGAGTAGTGAAGCTCTTGCAATTTATTTTTCCCATGAAACATCACCAATTTGGACTCTCGAGTTTCAATTCCAAATTTTTCTAAGTTTCAAAACTTGGCAAATTTTTCTAAGTGTGAGACTACACTCCCCACTACTAGGACTATGCTTCAAAGCATAGTCAACATAGTTGATACAAATAGTTTAGACTTGCAAAATTTTTCTAAGTGTCAATTGTAGCTATAATATTTTCTAGTGTCCTGACTACACTCTTACTGTTGGGACTACACTCTAGATCAACATAATCTACACATGAATGGCTAGTTTTGCAGATTTGCCTAAGTGTTAAGGTAGAAGCTATTAGGACTGGTTGGCATGGAAGAAACAATTCAGAAAATTTTCTAACTTTTGAGGCTATGCTTCCTACTACACTCTAGAGCATAGTCAATGTAGTTATGCATGAAGACATTAGATTCTACCTGATTTTTTTTGAGTGTTAGGGCTACACTCTCACCTCTAAGACTACACTCTAAAGCATAATTAGCATAGTCTGCACTGACACATTGTTTGCAAAATTTGCCTAACTATTAGGACTACACTTTAGAGCGTAGTCAATGTAGTTAAGTAGAACTACCTCTAGAACTTAGCATGAGCCTTCATCTCAGCTCCAACATTTCTTCAGTAAGCAAGGTCAGCAATTTGCATTTCTTTTGCATCCCCCATTTGCCCAAAATTGTAACTACACCTGATACCATTCGAGAGAGTGGATAACATAGTCTCAGAGAGTAGTCTCCAAACTACACTATTTTGCATTATTTTCAGATACATTTTAGCCTTTTTGACACTTACACATGTAGTCTTGGTAGCATAGTCACAATCTGAAAGTTTCACAAGATTCATTGGAGCACACTAGTAGAACACCATTTGTTGCACTAAGAGCATAGTTGGAGCTAGCGTAGTCCCAACTACCCCTTGCCATGCAACACTTGATCTATGATTCACACTATTTCTAGCCTTATAAATACCTTAGCATTCCACATTCTAGGGGTTGGAAATTTAAAGCATTTGGCTAGCAAACTTACATCCTTAGCACTTTAGTGTTCGAGCGCACTTGGCATTTAGCAAACACCGTTACACACCACCACAACATTGTTGCACATCACCACAACACCGTTGCACCCCACAGACCACTACAGTCCATAGGACAACATAGAAACCAACCTAGTAGGCTTAGACTTCATGGTGGATGTTAATTTTTGTAGCCTAGACACCTTGAGACTATGACTACACTACCTATTATGCCTATTTGTACACTACGTACCTCCTTAGCTTCTCTTATAGTTAACCATGCTTGCCCCATTTGGGGTGGTGCCACTTTCTCTCTTGCTCACTCTCCATGCATTTTTTTAGCATTTTCACTTACATTCCAACATTTTACTTGAATTTTTGCTATTTTTTTGCACATATTTATGCATTTGCACCCTCATTTTACACTAGAAACATTAACTACACTCAACCTAGTTGACACCGTGTATGTTGCAAACACCATGCAAACCCTTGACATTCATTTTAGTGTAACATCCTATAAGTCCCAATTTGATCCACAAGACCATTATGGGCACCCCACCTCTATTTCTAGTAGCCCTCATGTAGACATGGGGTAAAGCTATGTGATCGCAAACCTCTTGATGTACCATTCCTGCCTTCGATGTTTTTGGTTGCTACAATTTTTGGCATTAGAAGGAGGGCCTTCGTCATTTCCTTCTTCAGCCGCCCTTGGTTGTTACCTTGTGTGCTCTTTGTAACCTAACGCAGATTGGTCCCCGTTATCAATTCCCTTGGAATCCTGCTCGATAACACTAGTGTATACCTCACACTTATTCAAATTCTACATGCTCAGAAGAGCATAGTCGGCTCACAGCATAGTGAGTGTAGTAGGCTCTAAGTGTAGTCCCAAAGTTAGCCATTTTTTCAACAATTTACATTTAATCATTTTTTCTACATTTTTACACTTAGTCATTTTTTTAGCAAATTTACACTTAGCTGTCTTTTTAGTAATTTTATACTTAACCATCTTTTTAGCAATTTTTATCTGGCTTGTTTAGTAGGAAATCTAGATTGACCATCCTCTCAGTTCTATCCTAGAGTAAAGGCAATCCTTTAGGCTGTGCAACCTACTTCCCGAGTTCATGGTGCTGAATGATGAGCAATATAACTTCGTTTGCACTAAACTCTAGGCAAGTTTATATGCAGACCACCAAGAAATGGAAACCAAACATAGTTTTAAGCTAATACACCAAAACAAGAAGGAATACTTTCCCTCTTCTATGGAATTTATTCCATTCTTAGAGCCCTACCAATGAATGATGGATAAACTCATTCAAAACCTTAGGCATAAGACTAGAACGGAGTATGAGGAGCACTTGTAGGAGGAGCAGGATGAGTTTGCAACTTGATCCAAGCATGATGACTCATTTCACACCTCATTTTGACCTCCAACCTCTACTTTCATTCCTCCACTGTCTCACCCATCTATCTTCTTAGAGACAGTCATTAGCCAAGTGTCACTGCCCAAGTCCACAATTGTGGTGATGACTCACCAAACATAGTAGATGCGCAAGGATGTTGCATTTACTTTTAGCTTGCCTTTCATCATACCTTCATAACTTGTTCAGCCTATCCAACCTTCTGTACCATTAACCATTGCACCTACTCAACCCTATGTGCACATCATGCACATTCCTTTGCTACATATGACTTAGGTGTTGTTCATCTTGCTTGTCGTGTTGACATCCTTCACAATGGTGCAACTCACAAACAAGTGGTGGGGGCCAGGCACTATGTCCATCGCATAACCCATGCAACAAGCATTACACATAGTCACATAACTTGGAGCCAAGTCATGGGCCACCCAAACAGGACAGCGGGTAGCACAACTGATGTAGCCTACCACAACCACCCAGGGTTTGGATCAAGTGTTTTAGGTCATTCAGAATTTGATCAAAGAGGTTAAGTAGCTCAAGGTTGCCTCCTTTGAAACCATCCATGTGATGGATTTTTACTAGGATGATCCAATCAGTCTTGTGGGTCCACCACTAGTGTTGCCCATCAGGGTCCCATTACCCCAATTCACCAAATACAATGGTGAAGTGGATCCCAATGCCCATCTGGTGACCTTCTAGTCAAGATGCCTTTTATTGTAATTGTGGCTACATGCAATCATCTGTGTGTTTGCCATGTCCCTGATGGGTAAGACACTAGATTGGTACCGTGTACTTTCCAAGGCCTTCATTTCTTCTTTGGAGGAGTTGCTCACCTAATTCATCATGTGCTTCAAGTATAGCTTGGAGCTTGAGGTGACCCTAGTTTAGTTGGTGTAAGTTAACCAAGGCCACTTAGAGCCTGTGCAAAAATTCATTCAATGATGGAGTGCATCACTCAACAAGATTCGTGAGCCCATTGCAGAAACACATTTATTGGCCATTTTCAAAGGTATAGTAAATGACTTCATTAAGTCGAAGCTATATTACCTTGCCCTATAATCCTTGAGCCAAACATTTGCGTAAATGAAGAGCATTTGAGATGCAGTGGAGTTTAGCAAGGACCTGACCTACATGGCCTACAAAAACTTGCACACAAAGAAGGAAAAAGACAAGGGCAAGGGTAAGTAGGCAACCATGATTATAGCAACAGTCACCAATAAGGTGAAGCAATCCAACACCAAACTAATGGCCAAGCCACTCAAGGCCCTAACCAACAATAACAAGGCGACGAACAACTAGCCTACATCAACAACAACTATGGCACCAACTACCCTATGGCCAAACTTTGAGTGCAAGGATCACTCAAAGTACATACCATTGTCCATTAAGTTGTTGGACCTCTTAGACAAACTACTTCATGCTAGAGGCATCTAGTATAAGCAAATGTCCAAAGATTCTTGCAAGTGGCACGCTTGATATTGTAAGCTCCTCAAGAATCTCTTAGTACCATTACCAAACGAGCCTTTGGTCCCTAATTATTTTAGGCTGAACTAGTTTTGCCAATATCACCAATTGCCTGGTCATGATATAGATTTTTGCATAGCCTTATAGGATAACGTACAACACATGGTCAATCGAGGTGAGTTGGTCCTTGATGCAACTGATGAGCCACGATATCACATACACAATATCACATCTGCCACACAATATCGCATATGCACTCATCTTCTATAAATAAGAGATGGTGCCCTTTATTTTAGGGAGTTAGACTTAGACCCTTAGCCAGATTCTTGCAGTTTAGTTATTCTAGAGTTAGAATTATTTCTATGTGCCCGTAGTAAGAGTCATAGAGTGAACGGATCTTTATTCGAGCAATTTGTACCTGAGCATAATTTTGTGTACGACAATAAAGATGAACTTTATGATAAACCTTGTAGCATACAGCTTAAGTAATTAATGATTGTTTAACACTTTCCTAGTTAATTAATATCTCTCTCAACCTTCAACCCTCTTAGTTAAGTACACTCAGTACGACCGCTTCGACCATGCATGTAGCACTTGGTAACCTCGTAACGATTAGTGTTTGGTAATCCCAATAGCGTTGCATTGGTTCAGGATGCATATAGAAAGTGGGAATGGATACTGGTGTTAGGAACATTTAGAAACTAGTTAATGAATAGTTAAGATAAATTAGCCACTTAGTTCTCTCTCCCTCTCCTTTATTAGCAAAAGACATAAAAAAGGTAAAAGCTATAAACATCATATATCTCAAGCTTACTTAACCATACAACCATGATAATACACGTAAGTTTGGGAAGACAACGATTGATTAACCCTGAGTGTTCCATTAAGGTGCGTAGGCACTTAGTCCTTGGAGTTTGACTGGATTGTGTGTGAAACCCTCGTATTCGTATGGTTAAGTGTAGGGGTACCTCGCCACTCATTAGCAACCAACCAAATCCACCCCAAAAATCAATCCATGAGAGTCTACAAGGATCCTCTCAATGCAAGTGGTGCAAGGTACACTATCATTACTATCAGCATTGATGACTTAGAACTGGCGTAGGAGCCATTCGTGGTTTGTGTGCCCTCTAATAACACTGGGAGCCCCTCATCCTCAGCTAATTCGAGGATCCCTTTTATTGTTAGAACACCAACTTGGGCATCCATAACATCCTTTGTGGTTAGGATCCCACAACACATTGCAGTAGCAATAACCTAATCACCTTTTATCATAAGAGTGCCATAATGTGTAGACTCTTCACCTACTCTAGGTTCAGTGGTAGGCAATGCATCAATCCCTACTTGCCCAAGACCTCATCCTACAAATGATGCTAGTAGGCAATCGAGATGGCAACTTAGAAGGCCCAACAAGCTCCTTGTCAATCAAATGCTTTGGCAAAATCAAGAGCAAAGGGCATTAGGCCCACTGAAACCTGTCCCCTTCTCCTTTGTCCCCATGGCCAAACCAACCGAGAAGGCCACAACAAGTAACCAACAACGAAGCACCGAGGCTGTAAGACAAGCAAGGTAGGCAAAGCCCAAATCCCTGCCATGAGAGATTCATCTCTTGGGTTGCATGGAGGAAATGAAGACCAACAACAAAGTAGTAGATAGTGGAAAGGACTTCCTCGATGCATTGGCACAAGTCAAACAGGCTTTAAAACAAACAAATATAACACTAAACCTATACGACTTGATCATGACTTCCTCTACCCATTGTGAAGTGTTAGTTCACATGTTGACCTCCATCCTAGTGTCAAGGCCTTACTCCTAATGTTAGAGGATCTCAACCTTAGATAGCCATGGCCAAAGTTAATTCTCACAAGGGTCCTGCCTTTGTCCACGGTGGTCCATGCGGGTAGCATCATGGAAAATGTGGTAGATGAAGCCTCCCTTGAGGGTGTAACAATCTTCCTCTCTAGGAAACCATTAACCACTTTGTGATGACCAAATATCTCAAAGGCCCATCTCTCACTAATTACTTCAACAAATATCTCAAGGCAGTGGTAGTCAATGGACTCTTCCTTGAGCTATTGAAGATATGCATCTCACTCAAGCTTATAATGGTGTTTGTGATTTTTCTGCATGTGCCCCCACTTACACACCTTAGCACTAAAATTCTTCCAATCCTGATGTTTCTAGGCAAGCACCTCCATCTGTAACCAGTACTCAATGATCTCTTAGGTGGCCTTGTTCTTGCCCTAGATGGCAGACCAGTACCTAGCATAATCGTTCTCTATAGTTCACCAAGTACTGTCTCCCCATGACTAAGTTGCCAAGAAGTTATATTGAGACTAAAGATCCTTGACCTTCATGTGTTGGCTCATCACTCTCTCCTAAAGTTCATGAACATGTTTCTACAGGTACTCATTCAAGAATCTATAGACTCATAATGATTTTGTGTAGGAAAGTGTGCACTTGTTGGCTACTTCATACACATGGCAAGGCACCTACTCCATTTTAGAAGGGTACTCGAGGATGACATCTACTCTAGCCACCTAGTTTGGATCCCAATGGAGCTTAGAACCTATTGACATGCAACAAGAAAATCAACATTAGCCATAGCCTAAGCATTAAAATCGATAAAGCAAAAAAAGCAAAATAAAAACATGCATACTGAGCTTAGGATCTGCCTACTATAGGTAGTCAACCATGTCCTCTACAATGCCTTCCATGAGGAAAAATTTATCTAGTATTGATGGGATGCAATATCACAGCGTGTCGTCAAATCTATAAATAAGAGGAGGCTCTCCCTTGTTTCTCCATCTAGATCTAGACCTTAGCCAAACTCTTGTAGTTTTTTCATTCTAGAGTTAGAGTAATTTCCATGTGCCCGCAGTAAGAGTCCCAAAGCGAACGGATCTTTATTCAAGCAAATATTGTACCTGAGCACAAGTTTGTGTATGGAAATAAAGACAAACTTTTGGATAAACCTTGTAGTGCATGGACTAAGCTCAATAGGAATTTAATTATTGTTAATGTTTAAATGCTTTATTAGTTAATTAAATCTCTCTCAACCCTTAACTCCTAGTTAAGTGCATTCAGTTCGACCGCTTCGAGCACGTGTGTTACACTTGGTAATCCCAACAACAAATAGCGTTTGGTAATCCTAGAAGGTTGCATTAGTTTAAGGTGTGAACGGTAAGTGGGACGGATACTAATGCTAGGCATTAGAACTCAATTAGTTAAAATTAGTTACTTAGTCTCTTCACCCTTTCTCCTCCTAGCATAGGCGATAAAACATAAAAGATATAAAAATCACATACCTCAGACTTAACCATACAATCGTGACAATCATGACAAATACAAGTAAGTTTGGGAAGACAATGAATGATTGACCTTAAGTGTTCCATAAGGCATGTAGGCACTTAGTCTACGGAGTTTGACCGGATTGTGCGTGTAACGCTTGTATTTATATGGTTGAGTGTAGGGGTACCTCGCCACTCATCATTGGCACTGTTGCTGAAGACTAAGTTGTTTGTGCACTAAGTAGAACATAGGAAATCATCCACATCATTGGGAAGCTTACATGAATCGTTAGGGTTAATTAGAAGAAATTTTAAACAACGGTCAATAGCACACCGACAAGATAACAATGTCTTCTTCTTCTCATAAAAGCATTTCACCACCTAGGGATCACACAAGAGACAGTCAACGGTCTAACACACATAACCAAGAACTGCTAGTTCCTCAATAGTATCGGGTAATATATACTCACCATGATGAGTATGTACTCGATTTTACCTTTATCCTCCATCAGGATGAACAACTGCGTTGGTGAGACTTGCAAGGTAACATAGTGTTACCCCTAGATTGTGTAGTCCCAAACATGCTCCTTCGTGCTCTTGCATAGATAGACATGACGTAACTATATGCTAAATACATTGTAGAAGATTATGACACAAGGGGTTACCATCCCATAGCAGTGCAAAGTTTAAGGGACTCGAGGCAGGAGAGCTACCATACATCATTGAAGGGCAAGGGGCCCCATAACAGTTCACCCATCATAAGCAAAATCAAGGGTGTTGAACCTATTTGAATAGGTTTTCCACAAAGTGATGTTCCCCCTCCTCACGATGGTGAGTAGGTAGGGTATCAGAACCTACACTATACGATTCACAACCCTAGTTTTGATCCCCATGAACACCAAGTGTTCGATGAGGGAACACAAACATATGATAAAGGTAGGAAATCTGATCATCATCACGATCGGGGTCGTAGCCACTGAAGAGAAGGTAAGAAACATCGTCATGGCGATGGTTCCCCTTCTTCTTTACCTTCATCACATCATTCACCCTCTTCTTTCACATCAAGATGCAGTCACCAAGAGCCCAACCATGAAGATAAGGGTAAGGATAAGCAAAATGAGAGACCTCGACGAGAGAGTCGAGAGCAAGGACAAGGGCATTCTAGAGAGTTAATGGATGAAAGAAGAGAAAGTAGGGAACCGCATAGGCATCATAGACGTCATGAGAGAGACGATCATGAAAAACCCCTACTAGCAACCTTGAGTATGTTAGACATCACGGAGGTCGTTAGAATACCTACAAGGCACCAAAAAGATAGCCGGATCAAGAGACTAGACATGAATAATATTCCACGGTTTGAGGGGGATACAATGCTGATCTGCAAAACCACTTACAGGCATTCCATGATGCTTGTGCCTTGCAGAATATTGAAAATGAGTGGCAGAAGTTAAATTTGTTCCCTATGACACTCATAAAAGAAGTAGAAAGTTGGTACCGATCTTTAGAACCGGAAACCATTAGGATGTGGAGTATGATGCTAGAACTATTTAATGATAAATATCAAACGTACTCCAGAGTGTCCAACTTGTGTAAGCAAATCCAAGGATGGAAGCAAGGTAATCACAGACCCTTGGATGCTGCCATGGGCCAATATTATGCATTGCTACATCATTGCCTGGGCCATGGTTACACACAATGGGATCAACTACGCTACCTCGTAGATCGGCTAAGACACAAAACTAGGAGAACCCTTGGGACATATGCCCAAGGAAGATTATCTGAACTTAGGTCCCATGAAGTTCATAGATTGTTGGAACAAGTAGCTAAGGAAGAAGGTGAGCTACGGAAAAGAGAAAACGCAGAGGAGTACAACCACGATCCTTCCCTCCGAAAGAGGGAAGTGAGATTCTATGAGGAAGAGGATGAGTCACCACTCAAAGAGTTGGTGAATAGAAAAACCTTGTCGCTTCATAAATTAACAATGAAAGTGTCAGCTATGTAGATCAAATATGAAGCTCCTTAGATAGTAAAATTGAAACTATCCTGAAAATCGTAGAGGAGTCTAAGGAGGAGCAAAGTAGTGACTATGATAAGAAAAAAAGGAGAGACTCAAACCATGCACGTAACAACAGTAAGGGAAGAATGACTATCATTGAAGAGGTTGTGGATTCAGATACAGACAATGACGGTGGATGTGAGATCTGCTAATATGACCATCCTAAGAGATGTTGCCCAATAATCTCACCTCTACAAGAGACAGGGGTGTATGCACTCAACCCAAGACTTAACAAAAAGCAAGCACCCTGAAGGTTACCTTATTCCCAAGGTATCCCAAGGCAGTTCCACCAACCATTAACATACTATCCAAGTGGAACTCCACCACAACCTATCGGGCAACACCAACAGTGGCAATACCCACAGTCATGGGGGATGCCATCGCCTAAACAACAATACCCTTACCGGCAACCAAACCCGTATGGCTACTACGTGCAGCAGCCAGTTTCTCCAAGTGACTCTATGAGTCATGCAACCCCACAATGTCACTACCAAGTTTGGGATTATTTTAGGACTGCTTCTCCTACGGAGACACATCACATGCATACCATCCTCTGAATCCATCTACCACTCATACATCGATAGTTCCACTACCACCTACTCCAACGATGCAAGGGGAACTCCCCACTCAACCACAGCAACGTAATGCTACGAGAGCTGTAAACCATCAACCTGCTATTGGTTCTGACAACCACACAAAGAGAAGACCTTTCTTTAGAACCAAAATCCCAAACAAGCTCTCACAACCACAAGCAGTTGAGTCTATGCACGCTCCTCCAACAAATAAGGCTTCGGAGCTCCCTTCAAACCAACAACAGGGCATGCACATGGTTATGTTAACACATACCGTTATTGACTAGATCAAGGTGGGCCACCTCCCCAAGAAATTCTTTAATCCTGGAAGCCCCCTAATTTATCTCCAAGTCGTTGGGAATGAACCTCATATGGCTCTTCTTTACTCAAGTTTCAAAGTCAACTTAATCTCACAAGAAATGTATAAAGCTTGGAACCTGCCTCCACTCAAGAAGAGTAATATTCAATTAGAGTTGGCTGACTAGTCCATCACCATTCCCTTGGGATTGGTGGAGGACATCGTTACCACTGTGTGTGGTTGGTCATACCCAGCTGATTTCCTAGTGATAGAAGTTAACAACAACAAAGGGGACTTCCCAATTATAATGGGGAAGGCATGGCTAAGTACCATAAACGCATGCCTAGGAATCTGCGATATTTCCTTGGAAATATCTAAGGAAAATATTTATGGAAAGATCGAGAAGAAGAAAGTTCCATGCATCACATATAGTGACTCAAAGGGTGATGACGTACAGGAATGCTCAACATCTCCTGCATGCAACTGGTATACCCAAGAGGTCAACATACAAAAGTGCCTGTATGTAGCAACCATACAACAAGAGAACACCCCATGGTTGACAACTAATCAAAAGAGCAACTTGCCAACATGCATGGAACGAACTGGGGGAACAACTTGCACCCACAACGAAAGCATAGATACATTGGAATATGAGCATCACCAACTTCCAATGCTTAACCTGAAAACATCAATTGGGAGAAGTTGGACACTCTTAAGAAATTCAAACAAACACTCATTATTTTGGATCTCTCCCTTTCAATTCAGTCATGGGGGAGATGGCCACCTATGCTAATCATTTAAGGCCCTCAGTTCTTTTAAGTTTTTTTTTACACATTTTTTTTGCACATTTTTGTTTTACAAATTACTTTAACTTTTCTTATTTTTGTTTGACAACATCGTTCATACTTTTTCTTTTATTTGTGTGTATGTGTGTGTCTTATCCATTTTGTTAAGTTCGTCACCCAACAAGTGCTATTAAATGATGGTATGAACTATTTTCTACTGGTTGCTAATGTTTGGCTTTTACCTTTAAGATTATGATGTTGATACTAAGGTATGGTTCTTTTGATATGATAGGCAATGAGTCCACTTCATCCATACATCTACAAATTTTTATGGTCTCTCTTGGCTTGGAACTGTATAGTCATTTTCTCAATAATAAGAACTATAACGAATTGATGACTGGGCATTTCTCAAACTAAGGAAGGACTTACGGATTGAAAAGGGTGTGACTTCAAGGGAACTTGATGCATTTGTGTTGGCCATTCTCTTGGGTGCTTGGATGTTTTCTTCTTCAGTTTTCTTACCACTTCGACGTTACCCAATTACTGGGAAGTTGAGTGAATAACCATAAAAATAATAAGTCTTTGCATGGTGTGGTTCTCACGCAAAAACACATAAAAAATAGTGAGAATTCAAAGCACATCCCTTAAACGAAATAATCATTTGGGCTACAAGCACTGGTTATGGAACTAAAATAAACATGTTCCCTCTAAGTAAGGCCCTTCTCGCTTCCCATTCTCTCCTCCTTTGTTTCATCGAAATGGTGGTGGCTCTTTGGTGAAGGCATTCTTGTTACTTCAAGTGGATGGATTGGCCGAATGCATTAATGCAAAGTCACTGGATGTGGTTTGTTGAGGCTAGACTTGGAATGGGATCTACTAAGTCACATTAATCATTAACTACACAAGGGGCTATACATCACCTTGTTCTTGAGATTCCATTCTATTCTCTTCTTTCCATCATTCTTCTTCCATTGATCACCTCATTGCCGGTTGTATTAGTAGTCCATATCTTGGTGGATGCATTGTTTTCTTTTTGGTAAATTCTTGTGGTCAAGACTTTAACTCTTGTTCCAAATGACATTCCTAGAGCCTACGGACTCTTTGAATGTGGGTTTGTCAGGGCATTAAGGGCATGAGCCTACTTTGGGGAGGACCCACTGGCATTCCTATTTGGGGCACTAGTTAAATTATTTCCCTTAACATTTTTGCAATCCACTCTATTTTGTTCATTTCCATCTTGACATCCATTTCATTGATGTTATAGTTGTCTCTTTTTCTCCATCTTTCTTGTTCTTTTTCTTTCTCCATTCTATCACTACTGGAGGTTCGCTCTTAGTCATGGGGGTCCTGACCCAATTTTTTCAATTTTCTCCTAACCCCTACACCTTCGGTAGTCACCAATATTATATCCCTAGAATCTGCATCAGCCATACCACAACCTAGCCAATTGACCTTACACTGAGGCAAGGTATCAACTGCATTGTAATTCATTTACCCTTGCTAATATAAGACTATGTTGTATGTGCAGATGATAATCATACAACAACGGATTGCATCTGGAGGAAACACTTGGAATGGATCAGTGCTGAAGCAGCTATGCAAGGAATGAGATGGATGGCGCGCTTACGAATAGATAACGAAAGGCGCAATCTTGGCGTTGGTAGCAGCAGACTTCTTCTCTCTTCTCTATTCTCTCTCAACTACCAAATAAGGCCTGATGTCAAATGTATAAAGTGTTCACTCTTATTGTCGTGAACACCAGTTTTTTCATGTTCTATAATGATGATCCATTCACATGTTGTCCCATTCACCATTAGTTCCATTCAAGTCAATAATCCCATACCTTCCCAATATTTTGTAAGGAACTCAAGGACGAGTTTTTATTCCGTCATGAGGGTATGATGGGATGTGATATTGCATGGGCTGTGATATTGCATCCACCGCGATATTGCGTACGCAATGTATCATACGCGATATTGCATCTTCTCTTGCGATATCGCAGCACGCCGCCAAATCTATAAATAAGAGGCAGCTCTCCCTTGTTTCTTCATCTAGATCTAGACCTTAGCAAAACTCTTGTAGTTTTTCCATTCCAGAGTTAGAGTAATTTCCATGTGCCTGCTGTAGGAGTTCCAAAGTGAATGGATCTTTATTCGAGCAAATATTGTACCTGAGCACAAGTTTGTGTATGGAAATAAAGACAAACTTTTGGATAAACCTTGTAGTGCATGGACTAAGCTAAATAGGACTTTAATTATTATTAATGTTTAAATGATTTATTAGTTAATTAAATCTCTCTCAACCCTTAACTCCTAGTTAAGTGCATTCAGTACGATAGCTTCAAGCACGTGCGTTACACTTGGTAATCCCAACAACGAATAGCGTTTGGTAATCCTAGAAGGTTGCATTGGTTCAGGGTGTGAACGACAAGTGGAATGGATACTGATGCTAGGCATTAGAACTTAGTTAGTTAAAATTAGTTACTTAGTCTCTTCACCCTTTCTCCTCCTAGCATAGGCAATAAAACATAAAAGATATAAAAATCACATACCTCAAACTTACTTAACCATACAACCGTGAAAAATATAAGTAAGTTTGGGAAGACAATGAACGATTAACCTTAAGTGTTCCATAAGGTGTGTAGGCACTTAGTCTGCGGAGTTCGACCGAATCGTGCATGTAACGCTCGTATTCGTATGGTTGAGTGTAGGGGTACCTCACCACTCATCAAGTGTCTTACCCACGGCTTCATGTGGAAGGTAGGCATGGATGGTGGACCACTAACAAGCACATCTAAGGTTGTAACCCAACATTGCACTAAGCAACAAACTAAATAGGCAAAGATGCAAGAGCAAAAGAGCAACAATAGATGGCAATTTAAGGTACCTACCTAGCAAGCCCTCAAGTATGAGAGTAGGGGGATCTCCTAGCTGCACACCATCGAAGAGGCTAGCAAAATCACCCTCATCGAGTGGAATAGTCCCTCAGCCTCAAACTGCTAGAGGGTCTTTGCAGCCTCATGTAGCTCCTCCTTGTTCACTTCCCCCTCCTCATCCTGTGAAGAGGCTATCTCTACTACTACTGCAGCTATTGTTTTGGCAGCCCTCTCGCCTAATTTACATACATAACATTTTTAGCATTAGCATAGTATAGAAGAAAAAACATAAAAATTATAAACATAAAAATATAAAACAAATGCATCCATACATATAGTAATCCACAACATCTATGTGCAAGCTTGGGATCTTGAGGCAACTCTTCTTAATACCCACCTGTCCAACTACAAAAGCAGCCTCCTTTCTCAAGCGGGGCCTTTTGATCTTCACCTTGGATGGCCCCACTATTTTTCCAATATAGTGGTTATTCTTGTTCACATCCCCAATAACAATTAGGGGACACTCACTTGCATTATCATGGGAATAGTGTGACCGCCCTAGGTGACCTTGGGTCGTCACTAAGTACAACTCATCGATCCCTTTTGGGGGTCCTACGAGTTAGTGGTTGTGAACATGTACTTCCCCCAAGGCTTAGATAGCTACTCATAGTCCTGCACTACCCATTGCTTGCTATCTCAAACCACTAGAAGCTCTGCAAACCTTTATAGATATCCTGCAAAGAATGCGAAGTGTATGTGAGACCTCACTTGGAGGTTGTAGGGTAGCTTGGTGATCTCTGCGTGTAGCTTGGTGGTGATGTAGGAGGCTCAGTTGAACCTCATGCCCTCTTGCAACACCTCCTTCATCATCCATGCCTACTCAATTCCAAGGATCTTTCTTTGGGAGAGCAACTTAGGGAAGGCACAAGGACAAAAGAGAGGGTAGAGCTCCCAGGCCTCATGCACATCCACATCTTTAATTGGGATGCCTTTGTGAGATCGAGTGGCTTCCAACCACTTCTCAATCTCTCATTTGTGGTCTACCTCTATATTGGCCTTGTTAATGACCAATGTGCCATCAGTGGGGAGGCCAAAGAGGTTGGCGAAGAAGGCCTTATTTAGGTCCAGGACTACCCTCACTCTGCACACATGGGTGACGAAGCAGCAGACATCATTATTGAAGGAGTCTATGATGGTGACCATTTCGGCCATCAGAATGCTTGGGCTAAGGGTCAAAAATAAGTCTATCAACTCAGCACGTGTGAGCTGACTGGTTAATGCCTTTGAGACTTGATGGCACAATAAGTGTTGTTCCCCCTCCATGTCACCATATTTCATGATAAGGGTGGCTTTAGTGCAACCTGTGGCCACCATCGTCACCTCTCCTAAAGCAACCACAACTTCAACAAAGGTAAAAAAAATGTTAGTGTTATGCAAAGGCAAATCAACAAGTGCATGTAAGCAAGCATAAGAGAAAAATGATAAATGTTTATGTGGAACAAATGGTGTGCAGGATAGAGGTGATGGCATAAGCAGCTCCTCGAGGTTGGTCTCACCACTAGCCCACTCCTCATCAAGCAAATCATAGGTCCTACACTGCTCGAATGCCTTTGAGTACTGCTTAGGGTAATCCTTTATATCACCTTCCAATGAATCAAGGATAGCCTCCCAAGCATTCAAACTACAAGAGAAGACCCTTAGGGTGGTACGCATCAAAGAAAGAGCCTCGTCCTCATTATGGAGACCTTGATCATCAACTCTGAATTTGGCAACAAGCATGAGCAGTTAGCAAATTTAGCATGACTTAGTGGCAAAGAGAACAATGCAAAAATCATAAGAGCATTTACCCTCAACATAGTATACAATTTCAGGTGGGTTCTAGAACAAAGTATGCACATGCAAAGCAATGATGAGGGTGTTGCTCTTGTTGTAGTAAGAGAACTCCAGCATTTGCCAAATCCTAGATAAGGGATGAGTGCCCCTTAGGCCTCACCTAGAACCACCTGCTTGATCATCACTAGTAGTAGGCTCATGGGACATAAATCTCAATATGTCCTAGTTGGCTCTAAGCAGCAATGTCTTAGTGATGACACTCGTAACCTCCATCGCTAAGTGTGACCACATCATCACACTAAAGCGTTGCAGTAAGAATGCCAGGAATTGGGATGCCCTTGGTTGGAATCACATTGCCTAATAACCCACTGACATATTTGGTGTAAACATGTTGGGCATTGGCTCACTCATGTAGTAGAGAACGCCAATGAGCTCCACAATGACCAAGATGGGCTTTAACAACATTCTACAACTGCAAAAGCAATAAACGAAGTGTTTGTATACACTAGATGCATTTTTTTTTTGTGGCAAAAATCATTAAATCAAGCTTAGCAAAATTAACATGAAATAGCATAGGTTAACAAAAATATCTTAGGACCAATTGGGACCTGTGGGTATAGGACGTCAACATACACATTTAACTCACTTGATACTCACTGGGTACAACATGTTTTGCATAACATTAACATTTTGTTTCGCATGTTCGCACATTAAGCATTACAGGTTTCATGTTTTGGCAATTTAGCATTTTACATTTTGCATAAAATTTTCAAAATTTCTTTCTAACTCTAGGCAACGTAGTCTAAAAGCCTGCAATTTTTTCTAACTTTGGGTTGCCTTTAAAACATGTAAATTTTTCTAACTTTGGCTCATTTTGGCTCATTTTGGCTATGCTCTAGACAACTACACTATTGAGCAAGGATAATTTTAACTATTGAGTAAGATAACTAACTATTGAGCAAGGATAATTTTAATGAACACTTGGGGTCAAATACGCCTCCAAGGCAGGAGTGTAGTCCTAGCTGTCGCCAATGAATCGCAGTTTGGCCGCTGCCCCAACACTCTCCTTTCCACTGACCACTGCCCCACTGCAGCATTGCACACTACCTTAGTGGCCACTGTCATTGCGCCCTATGCATTGAGCGCTAGTCAGAGCTGTGGCCATCACAGCCACATCGACGACATCATCACACATGGCTCCGCTTTCCCTACCCAGCAGAGAAATAAAAAAATTCACAGAAATGCATCCTTGACAGCATGTCTCCCCTCAGCCCCTACTGCGCCAAAGTGTAACACGCAACACCCCCACACCCCAGCTCGCATAACCCTCGTCCGTGCGTTTGTAGGGTAAGCAAGATTGCGTAAATTGCAATAAAATGGCAGAAACCCTCTGCGCCATCCTTGCCCCGCGACAGGCTATCTTGGCCACCACCGATGTCCTCGCCCTTGCCCATGTGCTACCGAGAAAAAAATTGTAAGAAAAAAAATGGTGGTCCCCTACCGTAACCTTGCCCTGTGGTGGGCCACTCATGGCCGCCGTTGGCACCTATGTCTCTGCCCAATATGTAATTGCAGAACCCTCTACTACGCCCTTAACCCTGCAAGCGGTAACTCTTGGCAGCCGCCGCCAAGACCCAAATCCCCTATCCTACACTTAACGTAAAAAAAGGAAGGCCAATAGAAAAATAAAACAAATCGTAGGACCTCACCATGCCTTTGCCTTGTAGGCGGTTGGCCGATGGCAACTGCCAAACCACAAACCCTTCCATTGCCATGCATCGCCCATCAAAATCTAAACAATAAATGAAAAAAAAAAAAAAAACCCTTTGCCCACACATGTACATGCCTTCCCTGCTCGTAGCGGCCACAACAACCATCGCAGCAATGACCCTTGCCATGGCATGGCACTACCAAAATCAAGCCCCAAACCCTGGAAGCAAAGCAAAAATGAAAAAGGGTAGAGTGTAGTCAAGGTACCTGGTGGATGGTGATGCCCTCTGCACCTCCAAGCATACCTGTGAGTGCTTGCTCTCCCTCATCCATGTCGATCAACCTAGGGTGCTAGGATTCACCTTGATGCATCATTCTGGTGACTATGCTCTTTCAATTGCACTATGCTCTAGAAAGTTTACATTTTCAACTTTGACAATGATAGATTTACCTAGGGTGAAATGCACTTTTATACCCCCCAGGCCTATGCTGAGCATAGTGCAAAGTGTAGTTGGGTGGGAGTGTAGTCACCAGACTTAGAAAAAGTTTTGATTTTCCTGGTCACCCCCAAACTTAGAAAAATTTTAAATTTTTTCTCATTGCCCAATGAATGCCCAATTTGACTTCGTGTTCCAAGTAATCCAAGCCTCAAGCCTCACTCGAATGACACATCTAGTGCACATCATAGTCCCCTAAGACCTTAAACTGGCACCCATGGCTTGCTAAGGCCTAGAATCGGTCCACGCATTCCTTGCCTTTTAAAACCACATTTACATACTTAGGCAAAATTTTGTTGCATTGCTTTTCTTCATTTTACGCATATTGCTCTTGCTAAGGCAGGCGTGGCTTGATGTTTTTCTAGTTGTTTTTGTAGGATTATTGTAGGATTTTTAACATGACTATATATGAGCATCTTCACTCATCTTTGGTCCTTATCAGGCCCCATGGTGATCTCACGTTGTGTATTAACCCACAATTCATAGACCTTGAGCCCATAGCCTACGATGAGTACATAACATCTATGGAGGCATTGTTAGACTAGCTAGACCATCTAGTTAGGGTCCTAGATCTAGAGGTAGGTGACATCACCAAGGATTCCCTCATTGAGATCCTTGTAGCAACATCTAGTAGTGAGGTAAAGGCATTGAAACTCAGTTATTTGTTGGAGCCTCAACATGCCCAAGACATTGCAAAAGTGCTCAATGAAAACATCAAGGCATTTACATGGTATTACAAAGATATGCTAGGCCTAAATCCTCACGTAGTGCAACACAACATAATCCTTGATCTTAGCATAAAACCAGTTAAGTAGAAAGCTTGCAAGGTTAGGCCTAAGATGGTGTTGGTGGTTCACGATGAAATTACCAAGCTTTGCAAAGTTAGTTTCATCTAGGTAGTTGACTAGGTCTACAACATTGTGGTTGTACCCAAGAACAATGGAATTACATGCATTTGCATAGACTTCTAAGACTTGAACAAGGAAACCATTAAAGACAATTTTTCATTGCCTAGTATTGATCAATTATTTGATACCACGGCTAGTCATGCCTTATTGTCCTTCATGGATGGGTTCTCAGGTTACAACCAGATTTGGATCAACCCAAAGCACCAGCTTAGTATTACCTTCATGACCCCTTGGGTTACATTTTGTTACACTATGATGCTCTTTGGGCTTAAGAATGCAGGAGCGACTTATCAATGAGCTATGATGTACATTTTTACTAATTACCTATTAGGTCTACTCAATGATTACATTGACAGTATAGCAGTTAAGTCCAAAGCAGCACACAACTACGCAAATAACTTAGACCTTATGCTTAAACATTGCCTAAAGTATGAACTTAGGCTAAATCCTAAGAAATGTGTCTTTGGCATCAAGACAGGTTGCATGCTAGGCTTCGTAGTATTCAAAGTAGGCATACATGTAGACCCCAATAAGGTTAAGGTCATTATCAACTTAGCATCATTAGCTAACCTTAATGAGCTACGAGGGTTACAAGGTAGATTGCAATTCATATGTTGGTTTATTGCATAGTTGATTAACAATTTGCAGCCAATGCAACACTTGCTCAAAAAGGGTGTTCACTTTGAGTGGATGGCTCAATGCTAAGAGGCATTTGACAACCTTAATAGGAGCTGGCTCAACTTCTTACGGTCTAACTTCCATAAGAAGATAAACCTTTCTACATCTACCTTGCGACCTCTGACTCGTCCATCACTTCTCTACTTTGCCAAAAGCGAGACAATGGTACAGAGGTCCCAGTATACTACCTAAGCCATGCATTGGTGGCCTATGAAGCAAAGTGTAATGATGTAGACAAGAACTGCCTTACCTCAATCTTTGCACTTAAGAAGTGAAGGCACTATCTTTTCCACAACCAAGTCAACATCATCTACAAAAGCAATGTACTTTGAGCCATTACAATGAATACTTATGAGAGCAGTCACATAGCACATTGGAAAGTAATAACCATGAAGTTTGACCTGCATTACATTGCATAAGCATCAACCAAAGGTCAAGAAATAGGCACACAACTTACAGTTTCTCGAATCGATGATTAAGCAATGATAGATTTGGAATTTTAGGATGAGCATGTCACTATCATAAGTCAAGAGTCTAATAACATTGAGGCACTCTTACACTTTGATGGTGCTTCAACCTCTCAAGGGGGTAGTGCCACTATTGTAATCATGTTCCCCTCCAAGGAGACCAAACCCTTCACATATTATTTCGCATTTCCATACATTAACAACATGACAGAGTATGAAGGTCTCCTCCAGGGTATCCTAGCAGCTCGCAACCTAGGAATACAAAACCTAGCGATCTGAGACGACTCGCAATTGGTGGTCAACCAAGTCATAGAGGTTTATGCATATAAAGCTCAACACTTGCAATCTTATTATGAGCTGGCAAAGCACTTACTTATGCAATTTGCAATTACTGATGTCCAACATATTCCCCAAAATGAAAATGCCATTATTGATGCCTTAGCAACGTTAGCCTTAAGCATTGCACTTGATACGTTTCATGCATTGCCCACCTTAGTGGTGGATTGCCTTGTGCCTATCATGCAAACTATCGATATTGTATCCATAGCCATAGTAAGCACAACCCATGGAGTGGAATGGAACGACGACATTAAGGTGTACCTTCTACAAGGTGAACCTTTGCAACATCTAACCATTGCCCAAAAGGATACAGTGTGAAAATGATCATGGTAGTAGGTCATTGTTGGTGACAGCACTGTGTGCCATGGAATCCTACAACGACATATTGTTAACCTACGTTAGTGATAGCAAAGTGCAAATGATCATTGACCAAGTCCACGAGGGACTATGCGGAGGCCACATCGCACCTAAGAAAATGGCAATGAAGATCAGATGCTTAGGCTACTATTGGCCTTACATGAAGCATGATTGTATCTCTAAGGTCAAGATGTGTGACACGTGTTAATGGCATGGCAACTTAATGCACATGCCACCTACTCAATTGCATACAATGCAAATCACGTGGTCATTCCAACGTTGGGGGTTGGACATCATAGGGCCTATAATGCCTAAGTCTTCTGCAGGGCATAGCTTCATTATAATCATAACTAAGTAATTTACGAAGTGGGTTGAGGCTATTTCCCTTAGGAAGACTACATCATAGCAGGTTTGCAAATTCATACTCGATAACATAGTGACCCATTCTGGTTTATCCATGACCATAGTTATAGAAAACGAGCCACAGTTTAGTAGTGCTAAGACCAAAGACTTTTGCAAATGCCTTCGAATTAAACATTCTTTTTTGTCGCCCTACTACCCGCAGGCAAATGGCTAAGCAAAGGCCAGAAACAAAGTCATCGTCAGCCTTCTAAAGAAGATGCTTAGCAATAGCAAATAGTAATGGCATGAGCAACTGATCTATGTGCTCTAAGCCTACCACCCAACATGAAGAACAGTAATAAGTAAGACATCATACAACTTGGTTTATGGATCAAAAGCAATCTTGCCTCTTGAATTGCAAGTTCCATTACTTCATGTAGTCTTCTTAGGCTTCATTGTCGAGGCTCAAAATAACAAGTTGAGGATCATGAACCTCAACTCGATAGAGGAGGGGTGCATGTAGACACTTGATTGTATTGAGCAATACCAACAAATGCAACAACAGAAGCATCATCATAATCAACACTAATGCCCAATCAAGAGAGGGAACCTAGTGCTCAAGGCCATTTGCGAACCTGCAAACAAATTCGTAGCCAATTGGGAAGGACCTTTCTTGGTCATCAATAATGGAGCATTTAAGCGTGTTGATTGTGATGGCAATGAATTTGCCAATCCGATGAACCACTCATATCTAAAGCCATACTACACCTAGCACATAGCACCTTATTAACAACAAAGCAAGGTAAGCATAGATAGTTTGCTATGACTATAAACTCGCAAAGCAAGTTTACTATAACTATAACTTGGCATAGATAGTCTGCTATGACTATAGACTAACATAGCATAGTTCGCTATGACTATAAACTGGCATAGCATAGTATGCTATGACTATAAACTAGTGCAGCTCATCCACTATGACATTAAATTAGCATTGACATCCATAGTATGCTATGACTATAAATTGGCATAGATAGTCTACTATGACTATAAACTAGCACAAATCATCTACTATGACCATAAGCTAGCACAACTCATCCTTGGGTCTTGACGTTAAACTAGCATAACATCCAATATCTACTATGATGTTAAAATGGCACACAGTAGTCTACTAGGACTATAAACTAGCACATCATGGTCTACTAGGACCTTAAACTGGGTCCACCGGTTGCTAGAACCCTAAACTAGCAAAGTATATAGTTTACCAATACCTTAAACTAGGTTCATAGTTCAACACACATAGTTCTGTGAACAAGTGAACAATCATCCTTCCATCTCCACACCACCCACCCACATCTCTTGGGTGAGGCAGAAACACTACAGTTCCAAAATGGATTTCTTGTCATCGGGAGAGGCTTCTGGAACATTTGCAGCATTATCATCCCCTGATATTTTGTTGATCTTTCAAAGTTACCCTTGGGTATTTTGTTGATCTTCCAAAGCTCCTATCATTGTCACCAACACTATTAGCTTCAGGCCAAACCTACAACACTACTAGCTCTAGGCACTGCTTGCAACAATACCAAACCTTGGCATTTTGCTAATACCTTAAGCCTCTGGTAGGAGAGACCTCTGGAACATTTGCAGCATTGCGATCCCCTACTGTTTTGCTGATTTTTTCCTCAAGTTCTCACCGTTGCTTGGGCAGGCACCTATAGCAACACCGTCCCTGGCACCTTTACTATCTCTTCAAGCACTTGCAATTGGTTTAGCTATTGTAGCACCTACAACACACTTACATTCAATAGTTTGCTCTCATCTCATGTTGTGTGGTTACCTTCTTATATTCTCTAAGTTGTGTTTACAGGACAAAGCCTCAGAGGTGGTTATGCAGAGGCACATCTCATCACAATGACGAGTCACTACATTCCTCTGACGTGCTTGGTTAGACTAGCCAAGCTACTCAAGAGTGCACACCCCTATTACCTCGCTATAGCCTAGTTGCATTTCCCCTTTTTACCTTGCATTTCCCTACCCTCCCTTACATCACTGAGCTTACAACCCCTTCGATGCACATGGCACCTTCTCTAAGTCAACTGTAGAACCCATAGAAGATGTCAAGCAACACATCCCATGGGAACCCTCTGTGGGCTAGTCAAAGCTCAAGCAAATGTAACACAACTCATCCCGAGGAGGAAACACCTATCCTACAAACACAACATAGCTGCATTAAAGTGAGGCCCATCAGGTGGTACCTAGTCCACTTGATGAAAAGCATCCCGTAACTAGCATCTCGCAATATGCAAAACCTAAAGCAAGTTCACCTCGTAGTCAAAAAGAAAAAAAAAAGGGGGGGGGGGGGGGGGGAAACATGTCCCTAGGAAAAATTAGTAGAGTTGTAATTTCACAACCATTCCAACCCTGAATCCACATTGACCTTCTCATAAGCACTCCAATGAGAGGTCATAATTTCAAGGGCAAATCATTATGGTACCATGGACGGTGACTCTCCCATAAGCATTCCAACAAGAGGTCACTATTTTGGCAATAAGCCACCTTGGTGCCGCATCTTGCAATATCGCATTGTTTGCATCTCATTCCATTATTATCCTTTAATGAATTTCCTACATCCTTTATCTCCAGCATACTAGTACCCTTAGCACTCTTGATCATGGTGAAGCAACATCTGGTTGAGTATTAGGCCCACTATAATATTTTGTGTTCTTTGTTGATGTCTCTCGAGCCACTCCTCTAGACGTTAATAAAGAGGGGCCAATGAAACATCACTAATTTGGGCTTCTGAGTTTTGACTACAAATTTGTCTAAGTGTCAAAACTTGGTAAATTTTTTCAAGTGTTGAGACTACACTCTGCACTGCTGGGACTATGCTCTAGAGCATAGTTAGCCTAGTTGGCATAAATGGTCCAAACTTGCAAGATTTTTCTAAGTGTCAATAGTAGCTGCAAAATGTTTTAAGTGTCCTAACTATGCTCTCACTATTGGGACTATGCTCTAGAGTGTAGTCAACATAGTCTGCATAGGAATGGCTAGTTTTGTAGATTTTCCTAAGTGTCAATGTAGAAATTGTTAGGCTTGGTTGGCATGGAAGAAATAGTTTGGTAAATTTTCTAACTTCTGAGGCTATGCTTCCTAGTACACTCCAAAGTGTAGTCAGCATAGTCATGCATGAAGACATCAGTTTCTGCCAGATTTCTTGGAGTGTCAAGGCTACACTCTACCTCTGGGACTACACTTTAGAGCGTAGTCTACACTAACACATTGTTTGAAAAATTTGCCTAACTATTGGGACTATGCTTTAGAGTGTAGTCAACACAGTCAAGTAGAATTGCCTCCAGAAGCCTCTAGAAATCAACATGGGCCTTCATCTTAGCTCCAACATTCTTTTGGCAAGTAAGATCAACAATTTGCATTTTTTGGATCCCCCATTTGCCCCAAAATTGTACCTATGCTTGACACTACTCGAGAGAGTGAACAATGTAGTCTTAAAGTGTAGTTTCCAAATTGCACTTTTTTGCATTATTTTTAGGTACATTATGGTCTGTTTGGCATTTGCACATGTAGTCTTGGTAGCATAGTCATAGCTTGGCAGTTTCATAGGGTCCATTAGAGCACACAAGCAAAACACCATTTTCTTCAGTGGGAGCGTAGTTAGGACTAGCGTAGTCCCAACTACCCCTTTGCCATGTGGTGTCCGATCTACAATTCACACTATCCCTAGCCCTATAAATACCCCAACGTTCCACATTCTAGGGGTTGGCATTTTGAAGCATTGGGCTAGAAAACTTGCATCTTTAGCACTCTAGCATTTAAATGCACTTGGCATTTGAAAGACATTGTTGCACACCACTGTAGCACTATTACATACCACCATAGCATTGTTGCACCCTGTAGACCACCGTAGCCTATAGGACACCATGGTATCCAACTTGGCAAGCTCAAACTTCACGACGAACATCAATTTTCATAGCCTAGACAGCCTGAGACTGTGACTACACTACCTACTATGCTTGTCTATACACCACGTACCTCCTCACCTTTTCTTGTAGTTAGGTATGCTCCCCCCATTTAGGGTGATGCCACTTTCTCTCTCGCTCACTCTCCATGCATTTTTTGGAATTTTCACTTGCATTATAGCATTTTATTTGCATTTTCACTATTTTTTTACACATATTCATGCATTTGCACCCTCATTTTCCACCAAAAACCTCAGCTACACTCACCTTAGTTGACACTGTGGATGTTGCAAACACCATGCAAACCCTTGGCATTTGTTTTGGTATAATACCTTATAAGTCCCAGTTTGATCGATAAGACCATTTTGGGCACCCTACCTCCATTTCCAATAGGCCCTCACGTGGACGCAAGGTCAAAGCTATATGACCATGGACCTCTTGGTGTACTGTTCTAGCCTCTAATGTTTTTGATCACTACACCCTAGAGTTATAATATTTTCTAAGTGCCCACAGAAGGAGTTTAAGTGTTTTCAATTCTTTGTTTGAACATTGATGTACTTGAGTGTAGTAGTGTGATAGGAATAAAAATAAACTATTTTGACAATCCTTATAGCACTAAGAATAGATTACTATTTTCTTTAATGCACTTTACTTTACTACATTTTAATGAAGCAATTAATTTATAGTTATTAATGAACACAAGCATGACCACTTCAAGCATACATATAGTATTTGATAATCCAGCAATGCTTAATGTTTGGTAGCCCAGTAGCACTATATGTGTTCAGGATATGTCCAGAAAAGTGGGGCGGTTACTTGTGTTAAGCTAGTTAGGTAGTAGATGAATCAGATCTTAAATTACTCTACCTTTCATTCTTATTGTAGGTGATCAAATTTATAAAACATAAAATGATCAAAATCATGTACCTCAATTACACTTAAACCATACCCTTAAGCCTCACAAGTGTAGTTGGAAAGACAACGAACGTTTTTAACATCCATTTGACTTCTTAGAAGAACTAGTGTAGTAGAGAACTATAGGTTCATGGAATTCAACTAGATTGCACGTAAACACCTTAGTGATTTGTATGGTTGGGCATACGGGTACCTCACCACTCATCATTAGCATTATTGCCAAGGAGCTTTTGGTTGTTTTATGCACTATCTAGGACCCAGTGAAATTATTTAAATCATTGGAACAAACCTTAAAGTCATATCACATCTTAAGATTACTACAATAATATTTAGAAGCACATTGTGATTTTTATTTTTCCAACATAAAATGTTTTCTTCTCATAGGAGCTATTCTCTACCAAAGTCTGATAGAGCTTATTAGCCAGTGCCTCAATAATATCGAATTGTATATGCTCATCTTGATGAGTATGTTCCTAATTTCATCTTCATCCTACATCATGATGAATAGGTGTGGTGGTGTAACATGGAGGCAACATTGTATTGCTACTCAATTGATCTATTCCTACAATGGTCCAATAAGTACTTATACAATGGGATCTCTAGGAACATCATGCTAAGTATATTGTGTAAGATATTGATGCTAGGGATTATCATCCCACTAAAGCATAATGTTTATGGAATCGATAGCTAGAACAACACTATGAAATTATGAAGGAAAAAGGAATTCATGATTCTTCATTCTTGCTATATCAAAAAGATAGTGGGGAATCCTTCTCTGGGGATTTTCCATTCAGTGAAATTCCTCTCTTTGACTTCGATGAAGGAGGTCAAAACTAGAACTTGCAGTCAACAATTCATAATCTTGGTTCTGGAAAGAATGGATCCAATGACCAAGAAGGATCTGGAGGGGCAAGTCAAGGTAGGGATGCAAACAAGAAACAAGATCATGATCATGGTCACAATCATTGAAGAGGTGGTAGTAGGCACTGTGATGGCGTTAGTCCTCTTTCCTCTTTTTCTTTGTCATCATCATCTTCTTCTTCTAGCTCTGACCATGATTGCAGGAGGTGTGATCATGATGGAGGTGATCAAAATGACTAACAAGACAAAAATGATCAAAGAGACCATTAGGAAAGAAAAGATCAAGGACGTGGATATTCAAGAGAGGCATATTACCATGAGCAGAGGGGTAGTAGAGGGCATTGTGGACACCATGATCAAGCTCTTGATGAACCTCTACTTACTACCCGAAGTATGCTTAATATCATAGAGGTAGTATGAAGTCCAACAAGGCATGTGAAAGATAGTCAAATTATAGGTCTAGACATGAAAAATATTCCTTGATTTGAAGGAGGATATAACTTTGATCTACAGAACCATATCCAAGCTTTTCAAGATGCATGTTCCTTACAAAATATAGAAAATAAATGGGAAAAACTTAAGTTATTCTCAAGGACACTTATCAAAGAAGCAAAGAATTGGTATTAGTCCTTAGAGCTAAAATCTATCAGATGATCAAGTACCATGCTTGAGTTGTTTAATGATAAATGTCAAATATACTCTAGAGTGTCTAACTTGAGAAGGTAAATCCAAGGATGAAAATAAGAAATGCACAAACTCTTAGCTATTGCCATTGGCCAATACTCTTCCTTGATGCACAAATGTCTTGGTCATGATTATTCTCAACTGGATCAACTTCACCACATTGTAGACAAGCTTTGATAAAAAATGAGAAGAACTCTTAGTGTTTATGTGATGAGCAGCCAGGTACCCCTACACCCAACCATACAAATCACAGGTGTTCACACGCGACTCGGTCGAATTCTGTAGACTATAAGCACTTGCATACACCAAACTCTAGCTAGCAAAACCTTATGTTAGAATGGTTGTTGTCCTCCCAATCTCACTTGTGACGTTCTTATGCGATGGTTAAGTGAGATTGAGTTAAATGATTTTTATTGGTTTTCTATTTATCTTCTAAGACCTAATTTTTGAAATGTAAGAAATGGAATGTTGTGTAATCTATAATTGTCCTATTCTATCTCTTAACTCTTCCTAGTATAAGCAACTGATTCCTTCTTCTGTGCACATCCTAAGCATTCCCTAACCACTACTAGGTTACCAAATGTTAAGCATCACTGGGTTGCCAAGTGTCGTTCGAGGCAATCGTACTTATGGTTTTTGCAAAGTATAAAAGAGCAATAACAATAAAGTGATAACAATGAAGACTTAATAAATTGTTAAAGCATGAAAATATTAAACTATTTAAATGCTTAAATGATTAAATCCAAATGCTGCAAGGAATGCTTAAAAAGCTCATCTTTATTGCTGGTCATGCTAATGGGCTCAGGTACATTAGCACTCGAATAAAGAGCTGGACACCTTGCTGACACCTATTGTGGGCATTTAGAAAATATTCTAACTCTTGTGGGAACCAACTGCAAGAGTCTGGCTATAACTACTCAAAAAGATGCCTAAGTGTGGTGAGTGCACACTTATTTATAGCTAGAGAGAGACTCTACATAAACGATGCCACATAAACACATGGACAAATATGTCGATGGGGCCACGTCAATGTAGCCACGTATATGGGGCTCCATCGATGTGGCCCAGTTGATGCATTGACTGAACACTTGATCATACCCCCACGATTGTATGAAAACTCATCCTTGAGTTTATTATAATTTGGAAGGTATGAAGTTATTACAACACACATGATGAAACATATCTATGTAGACACTAACTTTATTGACATACCAAGTGGTCAAGTGTATAGAGAGGAATGAACTACAAAATGGTGGTGTTCAGAGACAAAATTGAACACCCTGACGATCTTGGATTCTTCACTATGCCGAAGGATGCTCAAGTTGCTGAAGAAAGTCATACGATCCTTAGTGGCGGTGGTTCTGATGGGCCTTCACTAGCCTCTGGCACATGTGGCAGCTGTGGTGCAGAAGATAGTTGTCCTATAGTAGCTGCAACTTTCGGAGGCAACCGAAAAGCCTCCAACAAAGTCCTCATTTTCTCTTCTTTGCTTTTGGGATTGTTCACTGTTCAAGAAGCTTCACCAATGTGTGCCGAAACTAGAACATCCCAAGGGCATGGAAGTGTAGGAAAGAGTTCTTTTAAATTGACAAAACAAGTAGCAAACTATTTTTGTTTGATATTGAACTCTCAAATTGATGTCCACAACTACTAGTAGTCATTCATCCGTTGGGCCAAGTTCTCAACGATCACACGTTGTGCTTCAAAATGAGTGCAAAGAACCTTGAGTTCTGCATTTGTTGTTTCCAACTTTTGTTTCATCAATTTATGCACTTGGAACTCATCCTTGTATAAAGAATACGAGGTGGCCACTTACTTCTCTAGGTCAGACCATGGACTTCCAGTTGTCAGCATAGCTAGGTTTGCATAATAGAGGTTGGCTAACTCCATGTATTCTGTCATTTCTTCAATTTGTAGCTCCTTGAGGCTGATCTCAGCCTAGTTGTAGGCGTTCAATCCATCAAAGATGGGTTGCCACACCTCACCTCCTTCTCAGAGCTGTTGGAGCACTTGGTTCAGCTTGGCCTTTACGACTTGAATCTCTTTTTTATTTACTTCTTTTTGCAATCTCACTTGGTCCCTATAGTGATTTTTAACTTTTTTAAACTTAAGGGCTTCATTTTTCCAAGTAGCAATTTCGATAGCTAATTTTTATTGCAAGGCTTAAACTTCCTCCATAGATAGATTATGATTTTTAGTAGCTAATCTCCTCACATCATTGTTCACCCTGGCTAGCTCCTCCTACTATTGGTGGATGAAGTCTTTCATGTGTTTATTTTCAACACCAACATTGTGTAGGTGATGAACTTCTACAATCAACCTGACATTCTCCTAGTGAACCTCTGCCAAGTCCTTGTTTAAATGGTATGCATGAGCATCTATCAAGGACTTATCAAAGATCATCAACTCTCACTCATCCTCAACCATCTGAAGTTTGGTTTGAAGTTGTTGAAAACCTTCATCTCTAGTGAGTCCACAGTTGAGGATAGCTAGATCAGCAAGTTGGGCCCTTAATTGGGCAACTTCTATCACCAAGCATTGATAATTTACTTGTGCTACTTTACGTTGCACCTCCAATATGAGACAATTGCCCCTTGCTGATAGTAGCTCTGATTGGGTCAAAGTAATGTTATCCAGAAGATCTAAAACATCCAAAAGTAGTTTCCTAGTTCCCACTAGTTAGTTTAACAATTCTTTCATGTTGGGCTATATTGATCCTGCTACGTGAAGTTCCTGCAGATGTTTGTATATCTTCAAGTCCATGTACATCTGTATAAGCATTGCAGGTGCATTAAAGGTTGTAGAAATTGTGTTAGCAACCACTTCAACTTCAATTTCTTGTCCCTAGTGTTGCATCACCAGGACAGTCACCCCCTCCCCATCCTCCAAGCATATTGAAAAAGTAGCAGCATTTCTTGAAATTTTAGAAAATAATTATTGGATAGAGACTATTACTTCTTGGACACTAGGATCAGTTCTTGCAGGTACTTGTGTTTGAGCGACAGAAAACATTGGCCTTGCTCTCTCTAGTAGACTCACTGATCAAGCCACTTGCTCTACATGGCTCATTGTAGGGCGATAGACTGAAGGGTTTTCTCCTTCACCGGTTCCTACAAATTGCTCTTGTTGGCTCAAGAGAAATTGTTAGATTTCACATATGTGTTCTGCGATTGTTTGTGAGCCCAACCTTGTTGTTTGCATAGGTGGTAGAGGTGGTTGCTACTCTTGCTCAAGTCGTGTGATGGTTGGAGTCTTATCCTTCATCATCTCTAGCCGCGAGGCAAATGGGGCATGTTGAAGTGTGTCATTGGCGTATCATGCTATCCCTGCCTATTTACACAATTTCCTAATTAAGCAGGGAAAGGGTAGAGCCTACCTTCCATGTTCACTTTCAGTGAATCTTTTCTCAATCTCCAGGAATGGAAACTATGGAAGGTTGATTAGAAATTTTCCTCTTAGAGTGGCACATGCACGAGCAGAGAAGGTAGTAATCTTGTTGGGTCTTACCATTGGATTCAAGTGGTAAGATGCGATTTTTGAGTATACCCTCTCTGTAGTGGTTAAAGTGCCAAACTCCTTGTGTTCTACCCCATAGCACCGCCTAATCCACTCCCCTTTTACCTTGGGATCTACTTGTTTAGGGATCTCCACCACATTAGCTTTGGTCTCTGGCAATCCCAGAGCTTGTGAAAGTGCTTCTGCAAAGTAAGAGACATGAATGTCTTTGATTCTTACACTAGACCTCGGTTTTCAATTTATCCAGAAGAGGTAAGTCTCTCCTAGGTACCATTCACCACTGCATGTCATGATTGGCCACATAGGAGAGCTTTGCAATTAAGTCTTGACTTATTCTGGTGTGTTCTCTAGAAATGGTTCAAAGTTCAACTCTTGTAGGACCATTCATTGTAGCTCCCTTGGCTTAATAGTGTCAAGACATGCCTGGGTCAGGGTGACCTCAAGCTGTGGCGCTACCACTAGAGTCTCATCCCCTTGCGATTGTTCGCTAGGGATCTCCTCTTTAGGAATCTGATGAATAGATTCCACATTAGGTCCTTCGTAGAGGGGGCCAATTGCATGTGAGCCCTCTGCGTGCTCTGGATGTCGCACGCCTCATCCTCTTCTTATTCTTGATTGCTTATCCCTTAGTTGGGATGGTCCTTCTCCCCTTGGATGCCTTGATTTGGGTGTCATCTGCAATCAAGCATAACCATGACTTAAAATGTGCACAAGTTGCTCAAAATGGAAATCATACACCTTCTTATTTTGACCAAGTTATGATACTAGCATGTGCATCCCATTAGATTTTCCAAAGTATAGTTGAGGGGTTAGAAAAAAAACAATAAGGCATGAGTTGTAATTTAAACTGTTGTTTTTGTTCCTTCCCTTAAGAGGTGTTAAATCTTTGATAATTATAATAATTATAGACCTCACCCCCCCCCCCCCCCCCCCCAACGATGAAAAGCATACATTTGGTTGTGAAAGAGGAAAAGGATAGGTAGATTAGGACACATGGTATAAAAAGGTACATGCGTGGGAAGAAGAGGGAATCCCGAAAAATGAAAAAAAAAACTCCCCTAACTTGTATGCACAAATGGATAAAATTCATAGTGCAACAGTGGTATATATAGATCTTTTGCGCTGCGTCGATGGGGCTGTGTATACGGGGTTGCATATACAGGGCCTAGTCTACGCAAGGTGCTAAAAATGTTGACCAACATTAACCAATAAAGAAAAAACACAAAAATGTTGAATTGGAACACAAAATTGGGATGGTTGAAGAGTTGAGAGACTGGAGAATCGGTTGATAGAAAGAGGAAGGTAATTGGTCTTGGAAAAAGAGTCAAAGGTTGGAGAATGTCGTGAAATAGAACTCTGTGGAGAAGAATGTGTGCGATGGTTAGTGCAAAAACAATCAACCAACAATATCAAGAGGATAGGAGACTAACAAACGAAACCAAGGGATATGTAAGTGGGTCCTCCCCATAGCAGGCAGTAGCCTTAGTAGCCCTTGCATATCATCAACACCAGAGTTCATGGGCCCCATAGTTAACAAAAGGCGACCACGAGTTAATACTCACATTGATGACAACCTGTCGAAGCATTAGGAGTTCACGTAAATCATGATAAGCAATCAAAACATAAAATTGGTAGTGAGGTGAGTCATGGAGAGAAATGGACGATAAGAGAGGATTGGGAAATGGAATTCTAGTTATAGGTCACATGAAATCCCGTGTGAAGTTTATGGTTAACTGACACGGTAGGACCCATCCCCAATTCAGACCCAAAACCAACCACATACAGTGACATCGCAACAACATGCGAAGACTCATCCACCCCCAGGAGTACAAGAATGTACCCACAAATAACCACCACTCCAACATGCATGAGAGAAAGGAAATGAAAAAGGGGCTAAGTTATAGGGGATGAAGCAAGTCCCATAACTAGTGCTTGTGGCTCATTAGAGGTGGTCTAAGGGGTGTTCTTTGAATTCCCATATATTTTTATTATTTTTATCTTTAATTTTGCTTTTTGGGAACCACACCATGCAAAGACCCATGCGTTTTTGCAGGCATTTGGCCAAGGGGTGTGCTTTGAATCCTCATGTGTTTTTTTTTGTGTTTTTGTGATGAGGACCACACCATGCAAGGTCAAATTGCCAAGGAACTTCTAAGTATGAGAGGACTTGGAGTGGTACAAAATTCGTGAGGACATTGTTCCAAACTAGGGAATAGAGAAGTACGAAGAATGTTGCATTCCCCTTGAAGTCACACCCTATTCAAACCATTGGGTCATCCCCAAGTCTGGGAACTACACAAGTCATAAATTAATTAAAATGTTTTTAATTGAAGGGGATTTGCATGTTTCTAAAAGGAGGAAAACCATGGAGTGGATGAATGGGTGGATGACATGGATTCACTGCCTGTTTTATGAGATGAAAGTATACATAACTTCCTAGAACAACAATGTGAGGGTGGGAGCTAGATAGAATCGGCAGACCATTTCATGCAACCCATTGCAACGAGAAACAATCGCACCAGTACATTTGATGACAATAAGATGGTTTATTAGTAAAAAAAAATTAGAAATTAAGCACACACACACACACACATATAAAAATAAACAAACAAACAAGCAGAGAAGTAAATAAAGAAAGAAAAACTAAGTAAAAATGGACAAACATAAGAACGATGTTGTAAAATAAAAAAGTTTCAAAAATAGTGAGGAGCTTAGTAGAGTGGGTTAGCATGGGGAATGGTCTCCCCCGTGAATAGGCTGGAAAGAGGAGACCCAAAAAATGGAACGAGGTTGTCCCTATGACAATATGGTAGTAGCACTGGTTTTATAGAGTTCGTGGAAAGGTTTAATTATTCCCTATTAAATAATTGTGTTTTCATGGGGTCCTTAGGTTTGTGTATAAGCAAGGCCTTGGATGGGAGGGTTTTGGAGACAATAGAAGGTCCCTCCCATAGTGTTTGAAACTTTGTATTTTGTCGTACGTGTGTGGGGTTCCAGTAGAGTACCTTATCTCCACATTGAAATGTTCCCTTCCAAATCCTAAGATCATGACATTGTTATTATAGGCCTTGTGTATCTCATTTGATGACAGGGCTACTAGTAGATTCTCATCTAGCACACTTAAGTTGGTAAGTCGTTCTCGTTGTGCTAGTGGCAAGTCAAGACCCAAGTTACTAGTCATAGATAGTGTTTGGAGTTCTTCCTGGATTGGAAGTTTCAATAGCTTCCCATGCACTAACGCATAAGGAGAATAACCTATAGGAAGTTTCCATGTGAAGCGATAGGCCCATCGTTAAGTTTTGTGCTCTAGTCCCTCCTATATTTATTGATGGTTCAAGTGAGGATTTTGGTAATCTCTGTATTGGTGACTTCGACTTACCCATTGGCTTAGGGGTGATATGGTGTTGTAAATTTATGGTCAACCCCCAAGTGTTGCATGAGTTTACAAAAAGTGGTGCCTATGAAATGAGTTCCATTTTCTAGGATGAGTGCATGTGGCACTCCAAACCTGTTTACGATTTGTTGTTAGATAAACCGTGCGACTGTGTTTGAGGAACAGTCAGTGATGGCTACTGCCTCTACCCACTTCATGCAATAGTTAATAGCCATAATGATGTACGCCTTCCTATTGGACATGGGCATGATGGGACCGATGAAGTCAATGCCCTAAATATTGAAGGGTTCTAGTGGCTGGATCCACTATTGAGGTTCCTCCATTCGTGTGGTCATTAGACCATCTCTCTGACATCTTTCATAGGAGCGAGTGAACCATTGTGCATCCCTGAAGAGTGTAGGCCAGTAATATCCTACAAGTAGGATCTTAATGGCTGTGCGTCGTCTAGCATAATGGCCCCCACAAGTGCCCTTGTGAGCATCTTGAAGGACACATAGTGTATCTTCATTAGGGATGCACCATCAAACCAAGCCATCTGCACACACCTTATAAAGATGTTTGTTAATTTCCATGAAGTGCTTGGCCTTGTGGAGAAACTATTGTTTGTACTGATGATCCCACTCCTTTGGTAATTCTTGGGTTGTGAGATAGGTGAGGATGTGGTTGAACTAGGGCGATTCTTTGGGCATCTGCTTATCGATTACTCCAGCGAAGAGGAGTTCATTTGGAAATTAGTTGGAGAGTGGCTCCTCCTCTTCGGCATTATCCCATTGTAATTGAGATAAGTGGTCAGCAACCACATTCTCAGTTCCCTTCCTATCTACCAGAGTGAGGTCAAATTCCTGAAGGATCACCAGCCACTGTATGATACAGGGGCTCATCGTTGGTTTGTTCATTAGGAACCAGATGGAACTGTGATTAATATGTACAAATACCTTGTACCCAAGCACATAGTGTCAGAATTTTTCCAAGGCAAAAACCACCACCATTAATTCTTTTTCAGTGGTGGTGTAGTTAAGCTGAGCACCCACAATGTTGTGGCTGGCACAATGGATATAGTATGGATGTTTCTAGTCATCCCACTATGTAAGCATGTCTCCCAATGCATAGTTAGATGCATTCGTCATGATGTGGAAGGGTTTGGACCAATTGGGTGCCTATAGAATTAGAGTTTTTACAAGTTTCTGTTTAAGTGTTTGGAATGCAGATTCACATTCCCTGGTCCAGAAAAATGGAGCATCTTTCTTTGTGAGTTTCACCAATGGCTTGACGATCTTTGAGAAATTTTCGATGAAGCATCGGTAGTAACCAGTGTGGCTAATGAATGACTAGACATCTTTTACAGTGCTTGGTTGACTAGTGATTCCTTGGATGACCCTAATTTTTTCAGGATCTACACTAATCCCTGCTTGTGAAATGTGGTGTCCTAGAACAATTCCCTCTTGGACCATTAAGTGGCTCTTTTGCCAGTTGAGCTGTAGATTAGTTTCTACACATCTTTTCAAAACTTGCTCAAGGTAGTACAAGGCTTATTTAAAAGTTGCTCCATAGGTAGAGAATTCATCCATGAAGACTTCTACCCCATTGCTAATTTGTTGCTAGAAGATGTTGAGGACAAGGCATTGAAAACTTGTAAATGTTTTCTTGGCCTGGTCTTTGGTTGTGATTTGGATTTGGTTATAGCCACTATAACCATCCAAAAATCTATAGTAACAATGGCCCATAATGGTATCCAACACTTGGTCCACAAATGGGTGCAGGAATTGATCCTTGAAGGTAGCCATGTTTAGTAGTCGAAAATCTATATAGACCCTCCATTTGCCATTCTTCTTGGGCACAATAATGAGTGGGCTAACCCATTCACTATCCATAATGGAATAGATGAACCTTACTTTTAGCAATGCTCGATTTCATCCTTGACTACTTGCTTTACTTTGGGATTCAATCGTCTTTGTGGTTGTCACTGTGGCTTCATGGAGGAGTCGATATAAATCTGATGTTGGCATACCCTAAGATCAAATCCTATTAATTCAAGGTATGACCATGCAAAAGTGACCTCCCATTTGTTCACCACCTTCAGAAATTTCTCCTTCTGTTCAAGAGCAAGAGTGGCATTGATAATTACCAGCTTGCCATTATGCAAAAATGCATATTCTAAATTGGCCAGTAAGGATTTGAGTTCCAAAGGCTCTTGTTTAAAACTTTCAAGGATCTGTAACTCTCCCTAATTATCATGGTCATCAACAATGGAGACTTGTTGATGGACCTTTTCCAAATCATCCATGCTCTCTACATAGGCACATACAAGCCCCTCAGATGGTTCCATGTATAAAGTGCTACTATTAGAGTTAGCTTTCAGCCACCGGGTGCCTTCTTGATTTGTGGCTGCTGCATATAGGCATCGTTGAACTTGTGGTTCTTCAACACATCGACTACATGCTTGAATAGATTTCCACTTAGCAGACCACAGTTGCTACACACCGTTGCACCTGGAGTCACTGTACGCGATGCATGGGACGCGCTTCTTCTTGATCTTTCCAAAAGGATTTTCTTTTCAAATTTCAAGGGAAAGATCTTGGAGTCCTAATCATGCATCCACGGTGCTAAGCCAAGCTCTTCTCATTATGATTGGAAAATTCCCCTTGCAATTATCAACACAAATGACCAGGAAGTCAACAAGATAGGACCACCTACAAATGCTGGTCACAATGTCTTTTACCAATCCTAAGGGCATAGTAATGGATTGGTCTGCTAGCTCAAGACAAATGTTGCTCTTCTTGAATGGGGGTAGGTTCCAAGTCTTGTACATGTCATGTGAAATCAAGTTGACACTTGACCTCGAATCCAAAAGAGCTTTACATGGCTCATTTCCTGCCACTTGAAGATAGATGAGGGGGCTTCCCAAATCAGTTAATTTTTGAGGAAGATGACCTACCTTTATCTAGTCCATCACAGTGTGTGTGAGCATGATGGTTTGTACGTTAGGAGGTGTTTGGTTTGAAGGCTACTCGAAGGGTTGAATAGTGAAGGAAATTGGAGGTTTAGAGGTACTAGCCATAGGTGTGTGTGTGAGGATATGTTTAGGCTATTAGGCTAGAAAAAGGAACGTTTATGTGGTTTTACTTCTGGTCCACTCAGCTAAGAAGCTGGTTGTAAGTTGCCAGCCCTCGTAGAATTACGTTGTTGTGGCTATGGTGGTATTTCCCCCTACATAGGTGGAGCAGAAGGTAGTTAAGTGTGATGTTGATGAGTAGGCATTATAGGAGAAGGTGATGGAGGATAGTAGAGATGTAGGTTCTCCCTACACCCATGTGATGAGCGGTGAGGTACCCCTACGCCTAACCATACGAATCATGGGTGTTCACACGCGAATCGGTCAAATTTTGTAGACTATAAGCACTTGCATACACCAAACTCTAGGTAGCAAAACCTTATGTTAGAATGGTCATTGTCTTCCCAACCTCACTTGTGATGTTCTTATGTGATGGTTAAGTGAGATTTAGGCAAATGATTTTTATTGGTTTTTTGTTTATCTTCTAAGACCTAATTCTTGAAATGTAAGAAATGGAATGTTGTGTAATCTATAATTGTCCTCTTCTATATCTTAACTCTCCCTAGCATAAGCAATCGATCCCATATTCCATGCACATCCTAAGCATCCCCTAACCACTACTAGGTTACCAAATGTTAAGCATTACTAGGTTGCCAAGTGTTGGGTTTACATTCGAGACGGTCGTACTTATGGTTTTTGCAGAGTATAAAAGAGTAATAATGATAAAGTGATAACAATGAAGTCTTAAGAAATTGTTAAAGCATGAAAATATTAAACTATTTAAATGCTTAAATGATTAAATCCAAATGCTGTAAGGAATGCTTAAAAAGATCATCTTTATTGTCGGTCACACCAATGGGCTCAGGTACATTAGCACTCGAATAAAGAGCCACACACCTTTCTCACACCTACTGTGGGCACTTGGAAAATATTCTAACTCTTTTAGGAACAAACTACAATATTTTGGCTACAACTACTCAAAAAGATGCCTAAGTGTGGTGGGTGCACACTTATTTATAGCTAGAGATAGACTCTACGTAAACGAGGCCATGTAAACGCATGGACAGATGCATCGATGGGGCCATGTCAACGCGGTTATGTATATGGGGCTCCGTTGACATGGCCCAGTCGATGCATCAACTGAACACTTCATCATACCCCCATGACTGTGTAAAAACACGTCCTTGAGTTTATTATAATTTTGAAGGTATGAAGTTATTACAACACACATGACAAAACATATCTATGTAGACACTGACTTTATTGACATACCAAGTGCCTGAGTGTACAGAGAAGAAGGAACTACAAAATGGTGGTGTTCGAAGACAAAATTGAACACCCTAAAAATTCTGGATTCTCCACTATGCATGTAAGTAGTGTAAGCAGTGTGCACCATAAGCAAAAATTCAAAGGTGTATGTACATTGTAGCCCCAAAACAGGAGGGCACCTAGTGGCTGACTGCTGATTTTGAGGGTAGCATACTTTGCATGGAACTGACTGAGAGCCTAACATGCACATATGTCATAGGCATGGATAAACTACAACAAGTTATCACTAACTCTTTGATGGTACAAATGATGATACCTACTAGGGAGAGATGGAAATTCCTAAAAGTTTCAAGCAAGAGCTCCTTGAGCTGAAAATGCTACCAACTGGAATGAAATATGTGTTTGTTAAAAAATGGAAAACCAATCATAATTAATGCAAATCTTGCTCCAAAGTAGAAAAAGATGCTCTTGAAGGTAGTTGAAGAATGGTTAGTAGCTTTTTCTTGGTCAAATCCTAAACTTATAGGAATTGATCCTAAGATATGCCAGCATCGCATCTGCATTGATCTAGCCATGAAACTAAGAAGACAACCATAGAAGCGACTGAATCTTAAACTAAAGCATATCATCAAGGAGGAAATCAAGCAACTCCTCAAGGTGGGGTTTATTTATCTTATTGCAGATAATGAGTGGGTTAGTCCATTTATAATTATGCTAAAGAAAGTAGTTTATATTAATTTTTGGCTACTAAATATGACAACACTCAAAGATCATTTTCCATTACTATTTGTTGATTAGGTGCTAGACATAATATCTGGGCATTGCTACTATAATTTTCGTGATGGTTATAGTGGCTATAACCAAATTCAAATTACACCAGAGGACTAAGATGAGAAAACATTCACAACTCATTGGGGGACTTTTGCATATTGCAAGATATCATCTGGTTTATGCAATGCTCCTACTACATTCGAACACCTAGTTTTGAGCATTTTTCAACAGCAAATCGATAGTGGTGTGGAAGTTTTCATGGATGACTTTTCCACTTATGGAGCTACATTTGAGTAAGCCTTGGACCACCTTGAGTAAGTGCTAAAACAATGTGTTGAAACCAACTTATGGCTTAATTGGAAAAAAAGCCACTTAATGGTCTAGGAGGGCATTGTATTAGGGCACATAATATCACAAGTAGGAATTGAGGTAGACGCTAAGAAAATAAGGGTCATCCAAGGAATAACCCACCAACCAGAAATTGTCAAAAATGATTGATCATTCCTTGGACATACTGGTTACTACCAGTGATTCATAAAGAATCTTTATTAGATCATAAAACTGTTGGTGGAGCTAACAATGAAAGATGCTTCCTTTTTCTGGACCACGGAATGTGAAAAAGCATTCTAATAACTGAAAGAGAATCTTGTAGAAAATCCAATCCTACAAGCAC
This sequence comes from Gnetum montanum, assembly GCA_015680685.1. Taxonomy (NCBI): domain Eukaryota; kingdom Viridiplantae; phylum Streptophyta; class Gnetopsida; order Gnetales; family Gnetaceae; genus Gnetum; species Gnetum montanum. The sequence goes on along the minus strand of MNCI01004014.1, from coordinate 108,492 downwards.
TTGATTGGTCCAAATCATTACATATGATAATGAATGCATCAAATTATGTCTTAGGAGCCATGCTTATGTAAATGGATGACAAGAAATGTCCATACTACATCCATTGCATCATCCAAAGCATTGTGGGTGCACAACTAAACTACACCACTAGAAAAAAAGAATTGATGGTAGTGGTGTTTGCTCTAGAGAACTTTAGGCATTATGTGCTTGGATACAAGGTGTTTGTGCACACAGACCACAATGCCATCTGCTTCCTGATAAACAAACAAATGGTGAGTCCTTGTGTCATATAGTGGCTAGTGATCTTATAGGAATTCGATCTTATAACGGTAGATCGAAAGGGCACTGAGAATATAGTTGCTAATCACTTGTCTCGGTTGCGATGAGATAATAAAGGGAAAGAAAATCCACTATCTGACATGTTTCTTAATGAACTTATCTTTGTTGAAGCTATAATTTAATAATTTCCTAATAAGCCTAAATGGTATGATGGCATTCTCACCTATCTTCTCACCTAAGAGATCCCACAAGTGTTAGATCATCAGAAGAAATAGTAGTTTCTTCACGAGGTAAAACACTTCATGAAGATCGATAGACACCTCTACAAGGTGTGCACTGATGGCCTAGTTCGTTGGTGTGTGCTTGATGCCTATCAACTATGCATTCTCCAAGATGCTCATGAAAGTCATTATGGAGGACATTATGCTGGGAGATGCATGACCATTAAAATCCTAATGGCAGGGTATTAAAGGTGAATAATCTTTAGGGATGCTCATCATTATGTTTGCTCTTGTGAACGATCCCAAGAAGATGGTGGAATGACTGCTTGAATGAAAGGACCTCAATAATGGATTCAACCACTAGAACCCTTCGACATTTGGATATTGATTTTATGGGTTCCATCACGTCCATGTCAAATGAAAAGGTGTACATCATAGTTACTGTTGACTATTTTACGAAATGAGCAGAAGAAACAATCATCATCAACTGTACTTAGTTTGTATAACAAATGTTGTAAATAGGTTTGGTGTGCCGTGTACATTAATTTTTGATAATGGAACTCACTTTATAGGCACTACTTTTTAGAAGCTCATGCAATGCTTGGTGATTGAATGTAAACTCACAACACCCTACCACCCCCAAGCCAATGGTCAAAGTAAGGTTGCCAATAGGGAAATCATAAAGATACTAACAAGAACTACTAGCAAATATAGGAAAGACTGGAGCACAAAACTCAAAAATGCCCTTTTGGCCTACTGTTCAAGATGGAAACTTCCTATTAGCTACTCTTCCTATGAGCTTGTGTATGGAAAATTACCAACACCTCCTATTCAATCTGAGCTCCGTATACTTTCAATTGCTTGAAATCTCAACTTTGACTTGATTCTAACATAAAAAGAAAGATTAATGAATCTCAACCTACTAGATGAAAGCTGATTGGTAGTCCTATCATCTAATGAGTTGCATAAGGCCTACAACAAAAAGTGCCATGACCTTAGAATCAAAAAGTCAAATTTCAACTAGGAGATAAGGTTCTTTACTAAAATCCCACACATATACCTCAACAAACTAAGTTCCAAACATTGTGGTAAGGACCTTACATAATTTATGAAACTTTTCCTTTTGGGGCCATGATGATCTACAAACTTGAGAGTCCAAACAAGAAACAACTAGTCAACATCCAACAAATCAAACCTTTCGATGAGCATAAGCTAGAAAATACAACAAACACCTCATCAAATGGATAACCACACTCCATATTTCGAATCTCCTCCTTTCAACTTAGTTGTGGGGAAAATGGCCACCCATGCTAACCATATAAGTAGCTCTTCAGTTTTTTAATTTTTTGTTTTATACATTCTTTATTTTACATCTTCCTATTTTCATGTTATTAATATTTTCTAATTTTTTTTACACCATCATTAGTATATTTTCTATTTCTTGAATATTTTACACTTTTTTTATATTTTATTTTATTTTGGTATGATCTTATAACTTTTTGTTAACAAGTTTCAAGTATAATGGTAATGCGTTGATTGATGGTGGTATGTACTATTCTTGTTATTTAATTGTTGGTATCTGGATTCTAGCTTTGAATTTCGTTATGGATGATTAGGACATGGTTTCTTTTTCATGCAATAGGCAATGAGTCCACAACATCCACCCATCCACAAACTCTATGGTTTTCCTTATTCTAGAAATGTGCAGTTCCTTTTTCATTAATAAAACTTTACTAAATTTGTGACTTTGGTAGTTTTTAGAATTGGAACTGATTCAAAGGCTTGAATAGGGTGTGGCTTCAAGGGGATTTGGTATTCTCTGTATCTTTCTATTTTCTTGGGTGCAAGTGTGTTTTCATGAATTTGTTATCATTCTATGTCGGCCAATAAAAGGAAGTTGAATACATCTTTGCATGGTGTGGTTCTCATCAAAGAAAAAGACACAATGGGAATTCAAAGCACACCCCTTAGACAAAATAAATGCATACGCCTTTGCATGGTGGGGTTCACATTTAAAAAAAATATTGGGAATTCAAAACACACTCCTTAGACAAAATAAACTAGCTACAAGCACTAGTTATGGGACTAGTCCCTTGTAACTAAGGTCATTCCTCACTTTCTACTTCTCTTTTCTTCTCTAATAAGGAATTGTGGTTGTTCTGTGGGAGCACTCTTTTGTCTCAGGGGATGGGCTAGTCTTAGGATGACAATGCGAAGTCATTGAATGTGTTTGGTTTTGGTTTGGACTAAGGATGGATCCTATAAATTCATTTAACCACAAAACCCACAAGGGACTTCATGTGACCTTAATCAGGGACTTCATTCCACTCTCTTTTATTCATCTATGCGTTCCATGTCTCATCTCACTACTAGTTTTATGTTCTTGTTTGATGTCCTAGTTTGTGTGTCAGAATTCCTAGTTAGTTTCTTTTGGATTTTTGTACTTAACCTTCTGTAACCATTAATCATCTATGGAGTCCATAGACTCTTTGATTTGAAGTTATGCAAGGGTATAAAATGCCTATGCTTGCTTTGATGAGGACCCACTTACATATCTTTTGGTTGGGTTAGTTAAGTTCTTTACCCTTAGACACTCTTACAATAAAACGCTTTTTGGTTACCACATCAATGACATCCAATTGTGCACATCTTCATAAAATTTTTTAGTGAACTTTCCTTTTTATTGTTGTAAATTCTTACACCCTCTTCAAATATTTTCCTATGTCAAACTCTTTTGAATCCAATGGACCACTTATCTATTTTACCACATTTTTCAACCTTCCCACTAACACTACTCAAGGAATCAATCTACCACAATCACACCCTAGCTGAGTGTAACTATCAATGAGATAAGGCATTTAACTGCTATGTGTTACACATTGCATACTAATTCATGATTCTATTGTGATTGCAGTGGGAAACACAAACCGAAAGTGGGACTATCTTTACCAAGGATGATAAGGCAATATCACACAATGAGGACTATTCATGATCATTGGATCTCCTCTTTTATGCTTCAGCTGCCAAGAGGCGTTGGATGTTAGTGCTATCTAGGGTATTCACTTCTCTTATCATGAACACCCAATTTTGTAAAAATTTGTAACTCTGTACACTTGGACACTCAGAGTTTGTTTGTTCTATCTAAGCCAATTTGTATGTCAGTAATAATCCCATACCTTCCTAATATTTTGTAAAAAACTTGTTCCCCCTCTTTTTCACTTGAGGATGAGTTTTCATTTAGTTGTGGTGGTAGGATGAAGTGTATTTTTTATTTGCTCTGATGTTGAAGCCCAGATGTGACGTCGGGTATCCGACATTGGGGGTACATGCTAGCCTATAAATATAGTGCTTGGGCTTCCGATTTGGCATTAGTTTTTGAAGTTTTTAGTTAGAGTAGTAAAGCTCTTGCAATTTATTTTCCCTAGAGTTAGAATATTTTCAGAGTGTCCACAAAAGGAATCTAAGTGTGTACGATTCTTTGTATGAACACTGATGTACTTGACCACAACAGTGTGACAGGAATAAAAACAAACTCTTTTGACAATCCTTGTAGCATTGAGAATAGATTAATTTTTTCTTTAATGCACTTTACTTTACTACATTTCAATTAAGTAATTAATTTCCAGTTGTTAATGAACACAAGCACGACCAATTTGAGCATACATATAGTACTTGGTAACCCAACAACACTTAACGTTTGGTAGCCTAGCAGACTTATATGTGTTTAGGATGTGTCTAGGAAAGTGGGGCAGTTATTTATGTTAGGCTAGCTAGGTAGTAGATGAATCAAATCTTAAATTACTCTACCTTTCATTCTTGTTGTAGGTGATTAAATTTATAAAACATAAAATGATCAAAATCATGTACCTCAATTACACTTAAACCATACCCTTGAGCCTCATAAGTGTAGTTGGGAAGACAACAAACATTCTTAATGCCCATATCACTTTTTAGAAGAACTAGTATACTAGAGAACTATAGGTCCATAGAATTTAACTGGATCATGCATAAATTCCTTAGTGATTTTTATTGTTGGGCATAGGGGTATCGAACTCCTACAAGATCGCTAGCCATCATGTGACACAAGGGCTCACCATCGGCTTGTTCATGAGAAAGTGAATGGCACTATGGTCCATGTGCACAAACATCTTGTACCCAAGCACACAGTGTTTGAATTTCTCCATGGTATACACCATTATCATTAGCTCCTTTTATAATTGTGATGTAATTGAGCTATGCACCTAGAATGCTTCAGCTTGTGTAGTGGATGTAATAAGGATGTTTTTGATCATCCAACTACATAAGAATAGCTTTCAAGGCATAGTTTGATGCATCCATCATAATGTGAAATGGATGAGACCAATTAGGTGCTTATAGAATTAGAGTTTCTAGAATTTTTTCCTTAAAATGTTGGAATGCCTTTTTGCATTCCTTGATCCATATGAACAAAGCATCTTTCTTTGTGAGCTTAACCAACGACTTAGCGATCTTAGAGAAATTCTCTATGAATCATCGGTAGTAGCTAGTATGTCCAAGGAATGATTGAACATTTTTAATAGTTTCTAGTTGATGGGTTATTACTTTGATGACCCTAATCTTTTCAAGGTCCATGTCAATCCCTGCTTGAGACATTCTATGTCTAAGCACAATGCCTTCATAGATCATTAGATGGCTTTTCTACCAATTGAGTTGAAGATTAGTCTCTATGAACCTTTTAAGCACTTGATCAAGGTGGTCTAGGGATTTCTTAAATGTAGCACCATTAGTGGAGAAGTCATCCATGAAGACTTCCACCCCACTACCAATCTCCTATTGAAAAATGCTCATGACCAAAAGTTGGATAGTTGTAGGGGTATTACATAGACCAAAGGACACCTTACGATATGCAAAAGTCCCTTAGGGACTTGTGAATGTTGTTTTGGCCTTATCCTCAAGCACAATCTAAATTTGGTTATTGCCACTATAACCATCAAGAAAGCTATAATAGCAATGCTTAGAGATAGTATCCAACACCTAGTCCAAAAATGGCAATGGGAAATGATATTTGAATGTTACCATGTTTAACAGCCTAAAATCAATACAGACCCTCCACTTGCCACATTTATTTGGCACAATTACAAGTTAGCCAACCCACTTGTTATATGTAATTAGATAGATGAACCTTGCCTTGAGGAGTTGTTCAATTTCCTCTTTGACGATCTGCTTTAATATGGGATTCAACCACCACTACGGCTACTTCTTTGGCTTCATGTCTAGATTAGTATAGATGTGATGCTAGCATATTTGAGGATTAATACTTGTGAGTTCAAGATATGACCAAGCAAAGGTTGTTGGCCATTTGTTGACCACCTTCAGTAGCATCCTTTTCTATTGAGGGGCAAGGTTAGCATTGATTATTACTAGCTTGCCATTTTTTAGAAATGTATATTTCATGTCAGTAGATAGAGTCTTCAACTCTAAGTGATCATATTTAAAATTGTTAAGGATTTCCAACTCTTCCAAATTGGTATCATTAGGTTCATCATCGGAGAGTTGGTGATGAACTTACTCCAATTTATTCATGCCTTTAACATAGGCATAACTTAGACTTTCACTAGGTTCCATGCAAAGTGTGTTGCTTTTAGAACCAACTGTCAGCCACTGGGTGCCCTCTTATTTTGTGGCTACTATGTACAGGCACTTTTGGATTTCAAATTCATCTACACACTATCTTCATGCTTTGATTAATGTGCTTTTAATAGACTAGAGTTTTTGCACATAGTTACACCCAGTATTACTATATGCGATGCATGGAACTCTCTTCTTCTTAAACCTTACAAATGCATTTTCCTTAGAAATTTTTAAGGAAATATCTTTGATGTCCATTCATGCATCAATATTGCTCAACTAAGCCCTTTTCATAATGATTGGAAAGATCCCCTTGCAATTGTTAACCTTGATCATCAAGAAATCAATAAGATAGGACCACCCATAGATAATGGTCATAATGTCCTCCACTAATATCAAGGGAACAGTGATGGGCTAATTTTCCAATTTTAAATAGATGTTGCTCTTCTTGATGGGAGGTAGGTTCCAAGCTTAGTACATTTCATGGGAAATCAAGTTAACACCAAAACCTGAATCTAGAAGTGCCTTGCATGGCTCATTTCTAGTGATCTGTAAGTAGATGAGAGGACTACTAGGATCAACCCTTTTCCTAGGAAGATTACCAACCTTGATCTAATTAGATATAACATGGTTTAACATGACTATGCAGATCTTGGGAGGCATTTGGTTTAAAGGGCTCTTGACAAGACTAGATGCAGAGGATGAAGGAGAGACAAGGCAACTAGCTGCATAAGTTGATGAGGGCTTTGTAGGGCTATTGGTTCAAAAGAATGATCTTTTTCTAGGTCTAGCTTCTAAACCACTCGATGAAGGAACCGATTATAAGTTAACAACCTTGGTAGCGTTACATTGCTTAGCTACATAGAAATTTTACCCTTCATGGATGGAGTAGGCAGTAATTGGATTAAGGTGGAGGAACATGTGCTAAAGGATGAGGAGGGTGATAAGGGTATGGGGATTTTCCTCTAGAAGATGGAGAATGAGTTCTATAATACTCTAAAGGGTAGTAGTGATGCTGGAAGGAAGTGTAACTAGAAGAGTCATGCAAAGACATAGGTTGTTGAACATAGTACCCATATGGATTGGGTTGTCTATAAGGGTACTACTGTTTTGGTGATGGCATCCCCTATGACTATGGGTGCTACCACTGATGGTACTACTCATATGGTTGTGGTGGAGCTTCACTTGGATAATAAGCTTGTTGTTGCTCGTGGAACTACCTTGGATTACTTTGAGGATAAGGTAGCCTTCTAGGTGCTTACCTTTGTGCCAGTTTAGGATTCATAGCATATACTAAAGATTCCTATAAGTGTAACACAATAGGGCAACATCCCTTAGGATGTTCATATTGACAGATGTCACACCCATCATCATCATCTGATTCTGACTCCACAACCTCTTCTACTACAGCAACTTTGCCCTTACCCCTTTGATAGGCATGTTCAGCTTCCTTTCTTCTCTTGTGGTCACAATCACTACCTTGCTCTTTTAATTCTTTTGCAATTTTCAAAGCAGTTTGAAATTTTTCATCCAAATATTTTCACATTTTGTTAACCTTAGATAAAATTTTAGATAGATTTTTGAATTAATAAGGTTTTTTGCTATACCACTTCATCAAGTGGTGCCTCCTCTTCACTGTCACAAATTTGGACCTTCCTTTTTCTAAGGGAAGGATCGCAATTATACTCCTTAGCACTTTCACATTTTCTCAACTCACCTTCTTTTTTTACAACTTGCTCAATCAACCTTTTAATGTGATGGGCTTTTAGTTCTAACAATCTCCCTTGGGCATAGATCCCAAGAGTTCTTCTCATTTGTAATAGGAGCCAATTTATACTATGGCAAAGTTGCTCCCGTTGAGAATAACCATGGTTAAGACATCTATGCAAAAAGGAATAATACCTACCCATGGCTTCATCCAAGGGTTCATGTGTTCCTTGTCACCAGCCTTGGATTTTCTTTCTCAAATTTGAGACTCTGGAGAATGTTTGATATTTGTCATTGAATAGCTCAAGCATTGTACTCCATCTGCAAATTAATTTTGGCTCCAAGAAGTGATACCAACTTTTTTCTTCTTTTATGAGTGTCTTGGGAAACTGCTTAAGTTTCTGCCAATTATTCTCTATATTCTATAAGGCATAAGCATCATGAAAGGCTTGAAGATGGGTCTGTGGATTTGAGTTATATCCCCCCTCAAAGCTATGAATATTATTCATATCCAATCTCTTAATTCTGGTATCTTTCACATGCTTGGTTAGAATTTTGACTACCTCTGTGATGTTTAACATGCTTCAAGTTGCCAGTAAATGGTCATGATCATGATAATTTTGATGATGCCTATGCTATCCTCTACTATTCCTTCATTTATGATGAGGTCTATGATCATTGTGTCACTATTCACCTTCATCATGATTTCGTCTCCTACAATTTTAGTCAGTAAAGGAGGAAGAAGAAGATGTAGATGAAGAGGATGAAGAGGAAGGAGGAATACCACCACCATAGCATCTACCACCTTCTCTTCACTTTTCATGGCCATGATCATCATGATGCCTGCTTGAGCCCCAACCTTGACTCCTTCTTTTGCCTAAACCTGAATGGTTGATAGTGGAATGCAAATTGGGGTTCAAGCCCCCTTCACCAGAGTCAAGGGGAGAAGAATCTTTATGTTGAGAACCCTTGGAGGGAGGATCCTCCTTATCATTTTGATTCAGTAGGAACAAAGGGTTAGTGAACCATTTTCCCTTCTTAGCTTCATGGTGCTTCTCTTGGTACCACTCTTGTTTGCATTGTTGATGAAACGTAGTTTGCCAAGCTTTTATATTGGGTACGTAATATCACGGCCTAGATACAATATCGTATACATGATATCATGATTCCTATGTTAGCCTATAAATATAGCACTCAAGCACATAGTAAGATGATTATTATGAGAGAGAGTTAGAAGTTCTTTTCTTTTGGTAGTTTAGTTTTTAGTTTCTTTCTTCCAAGTTAGTTATTCCCAGTGCATGCCTGCGGTGTGATGTCTATAATTGTACAACACCTTTGTTTGAGTGTGATGTACTTGGACACGTGCATGACCAACAATAAAGATTGAGATTACTTTCATCATTGCAGCATTCACTTAGATTAATTGTTTTAATTGTTTAATGTCTTCTTTAGTTAACAATTTAATTTATTGTTATTTACTTTTCCTATCATTAAGCAAAATGTGTACACCTTAATCATGAGTATTGAAGTGCGAATACTTGGCACACCCAACAGTAATTCCATGAAGTCCAAGACATGTACGGATGGTTAAGGGCAGATAGCATTGCCATAGGCTAATTTAGGTTTTTCTCTCATTATTAATTTATCAATTTATCTTTTCTATTATCAGGAGTAACATAGAATTAGGATAACATTATATGCCCTAGCCTAGACTAAACCATAAGTAACAAAGCTACTACTAGTCCAAGTGGAAAGACAATGAACTATGATGAATATATAATTGTCTAGGTGCCACAACTAGTCCATTTGTAGAGTTCAACTGGATTGTGCGTACACACTGGTATTCATATGATTCAGTGTACTAGTGTTCATATGATTGAGCGTAGGGATACCTTGCTACTCATCAATTATGTTTCCATGGGACGATAGTTCTAATAGTCATGATCTTGCACAATGTATTTGTCATGAAGATCCTAGATGCCCAACATCTTAAGAGTTTGAAGCAACATCCTAAAAATAGATCGATTAGGAGGCAACACAACATTGCTCTTCATATCTCTTCATTATAGTTATTCATCCTAATGCAAGATGAAAGTGAAATTGCGCACAAACTCATCTGGATGAGTGTAAACCACTTTAAATTCTCTGGGCACTAGTAGTTTTGATTCATCATGCCTATGAGAAGAAGATATTTTGGATTAAAAGAAAAATTTAATGTGCTTTAATTATAATTATTATGTTTATTTTTTGAATGATTACAACTTTTGGATTTGTTCCAACAATCTCAAATAATGTTCACTAAGTCCTAGAGAGTGCATGTATCAAACTAGAAGTCCTCAGCAATGGTGCTAATGATGATCGGTGAGTAGATCCTACACCCAACTATATGAATCATTAAGCGTTCATGTGCGATTTGGTGTAATTCCATGGACTTATAGCCTTTTAAGTACACTAGTCTCTAAGAAGTGAAACTAATCATTGTAATTGTTGTCTTCCCAATTACACTTGTGAAATGCAAAGATATGGTTAAGTGCAACTGAGGCATATGATTTTTTTCATTTTTATGTTTTATATTCTAAGTCACCTAAAAATAAAGAATAGAAAATTAAAGATATTTAATTGCCACTGTAATCTAACTAACTAATATTTAACTAATCCTAGCATAAGGATTTGTTCCCAGTTGTCGTACACACCCTAAACATGTTTAACGCTACTAGGTTACCAAATGTTAAGCATTATTAGGATTACCAAGCACCAAGTGTATGCTTGAAGTGGTTGTACTTATGTGCTTAATTTATCAGTACTTAATTTAGTTTAATTTATTACTTTAATTATTTAATTACTTTAAGCATTAAAGAAAATTACATAAAATACTAAATGCATAAAGAAAATAATTAATCTATTTCAAAGTGTTGCAAGGTTTATCAAAAAATCTCATCTTTATTACCACACACACTATTGTGCTTAAGTACAACAATGCTTGAATAAATATCTGTTTCAAGAGCTCCAATACAACTATGAGACTTATGTCATAAATGCAGCTAGTGAGTGCGTATTTATAGGTGAAAATAGATACTGCGTTGATAGGGCCATGTCAATGCATCAAATCTCATGTTGATGCAACCGTGTCAATGGGGTCACATCAACAAGGCCTCGTTGACGTGACTCATCAGTCGCATATTCCAATATTTTGCGTAAGTTTATTTTTGTTGTTTTGGGAACTGTCTCTATTTTTAGTCAATTCGATGGATCCCATTTGCAACCTTGAAAAGAGTAGCAAATTGCATTTTAATTTCAATATTAGGCACATAAATATTTAGTGTTTTTATTCATGAGGTAGTTATCCCCATAACACTTGTTAAATATAGATTTTATTTCTATAGAAGTTGTAATTTCCTATGATAGTTATAAATAAAATTCCCTTGATATTTGAAACTTACCTTATCTTTATGATTATTGTAACTACCCAAAAGCCACTTAAAAAAAAATTTCAAGGGTAGAATTCAAGGAGGAAAAAGAGAGATCAAGAAGCACATTGAAGATTGTAAAGCATGGCTTGCTAAAGGCATCAATTTAACTACTTTGTTTTAATCATATGAATTTCTTTTCTTCCCATTTTCTCTTAGTTTCTTAACTAATGGTTTAGATAGTAGTGTATTAACATTTAATTCTGGGATTTTTCAATTGCTCTTATAGCTCTATGTTTGTGCAATTCTAGACTTCTATTTTGGTTGCCATATAAGAGCTTATGTTATCTTTGAAAAGCCTCTTGAATAATTTAATAATGATTTCTTTATGAAATTGCCTATTTGAGTCTAGAGGATTTAGAAAATCTTTGATACTTTGAGATGACTGAAATAGCTTCATTTTTTAAAATTTTATTGCCTTGATATTTCAGTCTTAAAATTGTCAAATTTTTTTTGAAAGCTCTATCATTTGCAATTCTTGATAACTATTAATAAGCCAAATAAAAGCTTGTACTTTATCATTTACAAAGCATTTTGGTAGTTAAATAAGAGTGTCTTTTACAAAATTGCTTATTAAGCTCAAAGGGTTTGGACAATTTGTAATATTTAGATTCAACTGGAATAGCTTTATTGTGAAGTTTTTCCTCATGTTAAATTATCTTGCTTAAATGTTTGAGATTTTACACAAATCTGCTTTCTTTTTTTTTTCTTTAAAATCCATGGAATCTCGCTCTATTTCTAGTTTTCTTGTGGAACTTTCTCATTGGGGAAAATTAGGAGTACATTTTGGAAAAATTGTGCTCAAGCATTTTTGTGAAATTTTATTTGTTTCAAGCAACATACTATTGGGACTATATAGACTAAGTGACTTGATAGAATGAGGATCTTTAATGGCTCATAGTGTTTGACAAGGTTAGCTAAATTTCTGTTACAATAGAAAGTTACAATTTCATACACAAACTCAATCATTTTGACATTCATAACAACAAACACATATCTACAATTAGTTCTCTCTATAACCACTAATTTATTTGGAGGTATTTGGGACTTGGTATTGCTAAAAGACTAGTAAGCACTGAACCCAAGTTTGAAGGAATGCCTTCATTTCCTATTGATGAGTAGCTAGGTACCCCTATGACCAACCATATGAATACAAGTGTTCACATGTGATTCGGTTGTACTCCAAGGATTAAGTGTTTATGCACTTACATAGAACAAGGATGAGTTATGTGATCATTGTCTTCCCAAGCTTACTTGTAAGGCTCCATTGTATGATTAAGTAAACTCAAGGTATGTGATTTTTATTATTTTATGTTTTATGTTCTTAATGCTTAAAAGAGAGAGATGAGGTAATTTAATAACTACTTTGATTTAACTAATTAACTATTCTCTAACTAGTCGTAACACCAACATCCGTTCCCACTTTCCAAACACATCCTAAACCAATGTAACACTACTGGAATTACCAAACACTAGTCATTACTAGGTAACCAAGTGTTCCACATATGCTCGAAGTGGTCATGCTAAGTGTGCTTACTTGTTAAAAATTAATAATTCTATAAAAACAACATCAATTAACTAATGAAACCATTAAATAACTGTAAATAACATTAAATGCAATAAATAAGCTATTCTAAATGTTACAAGGTTAATTACAAAGTTTGTCTTTATTTTCAGACACAAGGTGTGCTCAAGTACACAATGCTTAAATAAAGATTTGTTCACTTTATGACTCCTACTATAGGCACTCAGAAATGATTCTAACTTTGGAAAGGAAAAATTGCAAGAGTTCGGCTAAGGGACTAAAAGCTAATGCCAAAACCAAGTGTCTCTGTCTCTTATTTATAGGTAACGAGACAGGTTCTGACATCACATGTCTAATATCGCTTCGACATCTCTGATATCACGTATTCGATATCGGGGGTACGATATCGAGAATCTGATATGGAGACTCATCATACCCCCACGACTGAATGAAAACTCATCCTTGAGTTCCCTAAAATATGTTGGGAAGGTATGAGATTATTGACTAAACAACAACTGATAGTGACATGGGACGGTAGACTCAAAGTGCCCGGTAAATGGATAAACAAACATATTACAACATTGGTGTTCATAACCACGATGGTGAACACTGTACATAGATGACATCTAAACCCTCATTTGATAGCTTGAAGAGATAAAGAGAAAAGAAAATGAGGCACGTTGTTGCTGATGTCAAAACTGTGCACACGATTGTTCCTCCATGGCCCCATGACCAAGCTTGTTCTTTCTATGAATGCTTTTGCTCCAGTCCATCCTCAGTGCTCCCTCCTATCCCAAACTATTGCTCATGTGATTTCCATCTACACATATGACACAGTCACGAATTAGTAAGGATAGATAAGATATAATGCAATTGATACCTTGCCTCAATATGAAGCACATTGGTTAGGTTGTGGGTATGACAGATAATGGGTTAGAGGTTTATAACTGATAACTACCCAAGGTGTAGGGGTGAGATAAGTAATGGAATGGAAAAATTTGTGATAGGACCCCCACGACTAAGAGCAAACCTCTGGTAGTAATAAGATGGAAAATAAAAGAACAAGGAACATTAGAGAAATAACAATGGTGAGGCCAATAAAAAGGCATAGAAGGGCAGAGAAAACAGATGTCATAGATGGGGTGAAATGAGAAATAGTTGATTGCAAGAAATGTTTAAGGGAAAGAACTTAAAAATTGCATCAAAAGGGAATGCCAGTGGGTTATTCCCATAGCAGACTCATGCCCTTTATGGTCTGACAAACCCACAAACCAAAGAGTCCATAGGCTCTAGGAATGACATTTGGAAGCAATAGTTAAGAATTCTCCCACAAGAATTTACCAAAGAATAATAATGTATCGACCAAGATATAGACTACTCATAAAACTAGCAATGAGGGGGAATATAAAAAGCAATACAGAAGGAGAGAAGGGAATAGAATGGAATCCCAAAATCAAGGTTGTGTAAAGTCCCGTGTGTAGTATGTGATTAAGGTAACTTAATAAAATTCAGCCCAAATCCAAATTAAAACCAACCACATCCAGTGACCTCACATCAACACTCTTGACCAAACCATCCTCTTGAACTAGCAAGAATGCTTTCACAAAGCAACCACCATCCCAAAAGAGAAGAATAGAGAAGTAGAAAGTGAGAAAGGGCCTTAGTTAAAGGGAACCTTTAGGCATGGGTAGGATGTCTTTCCAGTGTCGTAACCAATGCTTGTAGCCCATGTTTCTTTATTATGTCTACGGGGTGTGCTTTGAATTCCCACCAGTTTTTTTTTATGAGAACCACACCATGCAAAGACTTATTCAATGCATTCAACTTCCTGAGATTAGTCGACAACGAAATGGTGGAAGACCTATGAAAAACATCCAAGTACCCAAGATAATAGCTAGCACAAATGCATCAAATCCCCTTGAAGTCACATCCTTTTCAATCCATTTGAATCTTTCCTTGGTTTGAAGAATACTAAGCCACAAATTCATTAAGAGGTTTGCTTAGAAAAAGGGACAGTACATTTCCAAAACAAAGGGAGGCTATAGAGTTGAATGGATGAATGGATGACATGGACTCATTGCCTATTTTATCAAAAGAAACCATATCTTATCATCAACATTGAAAGTCAAATGCAAAAACCCAAAAATTAGTAATCGCCACCATTATAGTCCAACCCACCATCATGAGCACTTATTATGTGATGAGTGAAAATAAATCAAACAACAAGTAACAAAGAAAGAAATAGTAAAAATGTTAACAATGGTGTAAAACAAAAACAAGTAGACATGAAAAATGTGTAAAAAAACATGTAAAACAAAAAGGACAAAAGAAACTAAGGACTTTGAGTAGTTAGCATTGGTGGTTGTCTCCTCCACAACTAAGTTGGAAGGAGGAGATCCAAAATAATGAGCAGGGTTGTCCATCTATAGAGGTAGTGTTAGTACTAGACATTTTGGTTTGCATGGAAGGGTTTCGTTTGTTGAATGTTGACCAATAATTTCTTATCTGGGCTTCCAAGTTTATAGATCAACATGGCTCCTAAAGGAAAAGTTTCATAAATGGTATAGGGTCCTTCCCATAGCGTTTGAAATTTAGTTCGTTGTGGCACATGTGTAAGATTCCAATAAAGAACCTTATCTCCTAGTTCGCATTTGACTTCTCTAATCTTTAGGTCATGACGTTGTTTGTTAAAGGTCTTGTGTAGTTTGTTGGATGACAAGGCAGTTAATCGATTTTCATCTAGCAAGTTAAAATTCATTAACCATTCTTTTTGCACTAGACTGAGGTCAAGGTTAAGGTCACATACTGTAGATAGTGTACAGATCTCAGCTTGGATAGGAAGTGTTGGAAGTTTACTAGACACTAATTCATAGGGAGAATAGCCTATAGGGAGTTTCCATGTGGAGCGGTAGGCCTAAAGAGCATCATTTAATTTGGTGCTCCAATCTCCCCTATATTTGCTAATGGTTCATGTCAAAATTTTTGTAATTTTCCTATTGGTAACTTCAGCTTGACCATTTGCTTTAGGATGATATGGTGTAGTTAGTTTGTGCTCAACTCCTAAGCGTTGCATCAACTTTGAAAAAGTCACACCTGTAAAGTGTGTTCCATTATCAAAAATAAGTGCATGAGGCATGCCAAACCTATTTACAATTTGTTGTTGAACAAATTGTGTAGCAATAGATGATGTATAGTTTGTAATAGCGGTTGCTTCTGCCTACTTTGTAAAATAGTCAATAACAACAATAATGTATGCTTTTTCATTGGACATCGATGTAATAGGCCCCATAAAATTAATTCCTCATATGTCAAATGGTTTTAAGGATTGAATCCATTGTTAGTCTAGCAATCATTCCCCCATTGCATTAGCAGCACTCACAGGATTGGAAAAAATGATGGGTGTCCCAAAATAATGTATGGAAATAGTATCTTAGAAGCAATATTTTAATGGTTATTCATCTCCTAGCATAATGACCCCCACAAGGGCCCTCATGAGCATCTTGGAGAACTCACAATTGATCTCTATCAAGTACACACCATCGGAGTAAGTCATCAAGACATACCTTGTAAAGGTACCCATTGATTTCCATGAAGTGTTTGAGTTGGTGGATGATGAGTGGTGAGGTACCCCTACACTCAACCATACGAAGACTAAATGCCTTAACGCCACAAGGAACGCTTGGGGTTAATCGTTCGTTGTCTTCCCAGGCTTGCTTGTATGTGTCACGGTGTATAGTTAAGCAAGTCTAAGGTATATGATTTTTTTGGTATTTTTCAGTTTATCTCCTAAGCTATGAGGGAAAGGGTTGAGAAACTAACTAACTCTAACTAATGTCCTAAGTCTAAATTAACTAGCGTCAGCATCCGTTCCCACTTACTGGACACACCCTGAACTATGCAACTGTGGTTACCAAATGCTAATCGTTACTGGGATCACCACACGTAACGCAAGTGCTCGAAGTGGTCGTACTGAGGCACCGATTTAGCCTAAGTGTGATAAGTAGTCGATTCCTTGGCTAGCCGTACACACCCGTGGGTGCTCGTAACCAAGTCATACTTATCACACGTTCTAGCCTAG
>MNCI01004014.1:73414-89001 GCA_015680685.1 Gnetum montanum | reverse complement strand
GGATCCTAAGGCATGCGTCTACTGTGCTTAGCCATGCCCTTCCCATTATAATTGGGAAGTCCCCTTCGTTGTTGTTAACATCGATCACTAGAAAATCCGCTGGGTAGGACCAACCACACATAGTGGTAATAACATCCTCCACCAATCCCAAGGGAATCGTGATGGACTGGTCCGCCAACTCTAATTGGATATTGTTCTTCTTAAGTTGTGGCAGGTTCCAGGAGTGATACATCTTTCGCGAAATTAAGTTGACTCCAGAACCTGAATCAAGAAGAGCTCGATGTGGTGCATTTCCAGTGATCTACAAATAAATAAAGGGACTCCCAGGGTCAGTTAGTTTCCTAGGAAGGTGGCCTACCTTGATCCAGTCAGTTACGGTATGTGTTAGCATAACCGTATGCATTGCACTCCTTTGGACTGAAGGGTGCTCCGAAGTGTTAGATGGTGGAGGCATGTACATGGCCTCAACCGCTTGTTGTTGCGAGAGTTTTTCTGGGCTTTTGGTTCTAAAGTAAGGTCTTCTCTTTTTACCGTTGTCAGAACCATCAGCAGGTTGGATATTTACAGCTCTCGTAGTGTGACGTTGCTGTAGTTGAGGAGGAAGTTCCCCTTGCATTGTTGGAGCAAGAGATGTTATGGGAACTACTTAAGGCAGAAGAGGTGCGGTTGGATTAGGAGGATGGTGTGGATATGGAGTGTCTCCCAGAGGGGAAGAAGTCCTTTTGAAGTACTCCTGAGCTTGGTAGTGACGGTTGGGGGTTGCGTGACCCATAGAGTCACTTGGAGAAATTGGCTGCTGCACATAATATCCATAAGGATCGGGTTGCCGGTAAGGGTACTGTTGTTTCGGCAATGGCATCCCCCACGACTGTGGGTATTGCCATTGCTAATGCTGTCCGATGGGCTGAGGTGGAGTTCCACTTGGGTAATACGTTAGTGGTTGGTGGAACTGCCTTGGGTTACCTTGTGGATAAGGTAACCTTCGGGGTGTTTGCCGTTGATTAAGTCTTGGGTTTAGCGCATACACCCCAGACTCCTGCAGATGTGAGATAATTGGACAACATCCCTTAGGATGGTCATAGTAGCAAACCTCACATCCACTATCATTGTCTGAATCAGAATTTACAGCCACATCAGAGTTAGTGATTTTTCCCTTACCCTTGTTATGTGCAAGGCTTAAATCTCTCCACTTTTTCTTTCCTTTGTCACTACTTTGCTCAACCTTAGACTCTTCTACAATTTTCAAGACTGTTTCTATTTTAGAGTCTAAGGAACTCCATACATCGTCTACGTTAGCCACTAATTCTGTTGTTAACTTTTGGATCAGCAAGGTTTTTCGGTTCACCAACTCTTCAATTGGTGACTCATCCTCCTCATCATAGAATTTCACTCCCTTCTTGCGAAGGGAGGGATCACGGTTGTATTCTTTCACACTTTCTCTCTTCCGTAGCTCACCTTCTTCTTGCACTACTTGTTCCAACAAGCTTTCAACCTCATGGGCTCTTAGTTGGGAGAGTCTCCCTTAGGCGTAAGTCCCAAGAGTTCTTCTCGTTTCATTTCTTAGCCCATCCACGATGTGGCGAAGTTGATCCCGCTTAGCATACCCATGGCCCGGGCAACGATGTAGCAGTGTATAGTAACGGGCCATGGCAGCATCCAAGGGTTCATAAGCATCTTGTTTCCAGCCTTGGATCTGTTTACGCAAGTTGGACACTCTGGAGTACGTTTGATATTTGTTGTTGAAAAATTCAAGCATCGTACTCCACCTCCTGATGATTTCCGGTTCTAAGGATCGGTACCAGCTCTCTCCTTCTTTGATGAGTGTCCTTGGGAACAACTTAAGCTTCTGCCACTCGCTATCAATATTCTGCAAGGCACAGGCATTGTGGAATGCTTGCAAATGATTTTGCGGATCAGCATTGTATCCCCCTTCAAATCGTGGGATATTGTTCATGTCTAATCGCTTGATCCGACTGTCCTTTAAATGCCTTGTGGGAATCCTAACTGCCTCTGTTATGTTAAGCATACTTCAGGTTGCGAGTAGGGGCTCGTCATGATCATCTCTTTCATGACGTCTATGATGTCTTCATGGTGGTTCCCTACTCTCCCTACATCCTTGCCCTTGTCCTATCTCCTCCCGACCTTCTTGTCGAGGCATTTCATCTTCCCTTTTACTTTTACTCTCTCCATTATCCTCACGATGGTTGCACCTAGATGTGGAAGGAGAGTGTGAATGGTGAGATGAAGGAGAAGAAGAAGGGGATCCATCACCATGGTGATGTTTCTTACCTTCTCTTTAGCTGCTTTGGCCCCAATTGTTGTAACGATCTAAGTGTCCGTCCTTAGTGTGAGTGGTTGTTCCTGCCGTGAACAGTTGGTGCTCACGGGGATCAGAGCCTGTAGTATGTACAGTTGATCGAAGGCCCTGATGCTTAACCTCTTCACCAAAGTGAGGAGGAGGAACATCACTTTCTAAGAAACCCATTGTGAGGGGTTCCTCGTCTCCTATTTCACTAATGACATGGGGGACCTTGCCCTTCAACAGTGAATGTTGGCTCTCCTGCCTTGCATCCCAAATACATTGGGCATTTGTGGGATGATAATCCCTCATGTCATAATCATCTAGAACGTACTCCGTGAATAGTTCTTGCATGCCAATCTGTGCTAAGGCACGGAAAAGCATGTTAGGGGCAGATCTATCTGGGGGTAACACGATGTTACCTTGCAGATCTCTCTATCGTAGTTGTTCATCTTGATGGAGACTAAAAGTAAAGTCAGGGACATACTCATCAGGGTGAGTATATGTGACCTTGGATTGTTTAGGACCTGGCTGATCTAGGTTATGCGTATGATGCTGACCGTCTCCTATGTTGTCCTTAGGTGAGTTGATTTCATGAGAAGAAGCCATCCTAATGGTGTGCTGTTTGACCATTATTTATGTTCTTAATTAATTGATTAACCCGAAGGTTCGTTAAAGCTCACAACGATGTGAGTGATATCCCTTATGTTCAATTGGCGAAAAAACACTTAGTCCCCGGCAACGGTGCCAATGATGAGTGGTGAGGTACCCCTACACTCAACCATACGAATACGAGCATGTACGTGTGATCCTATCGAACTCCGCAGACTAAATGCCTTAACGCCACAAGGAACGCTTAGGGTTAATCATTCGTTGTCTTCCCAGGCTTACTTGTATGTGTCACGGTGTATGGTTAAGCAAGTCTGAGGTATATGATTTTTTTGGTATTTTTCAGTTTATCTCCTAAGCTATGAGGGAAAGGGTTGAGAAACTAACTAACTCTAACTAATGTCCTACGTCTAAATTAACTAGCGTTAGCATCCGTTCCCACCTACCGGACACACCCTGAACTATGCAACTATGGCTACCAAATGCTAATCGTTACTGGGATCACCACACGTAACGCAAGTGCTCGAAGTCGTCGTACTGAGANTGTTGTTGCTAATCATTTATCTTAGTTGTGATGGGACAACAAAGAGAATGAATACCCAATTTTTGCTCACTTCTGTGATGAACTCCTCTTTGCAGGTGTAATAAACAATCAATCACCCACAGATACAAACTGGTATAGTAGCATTCTTACTTATCTTCTCACGTAAGAAACACCACAAGGGCTAGAGATTAAAAGGAAACAACAGTTTCTCCACTGATGAGACACAGATTGCACAAGNACCGCGATATCGCGACTTGTGCAATCTGTGTCTCATCAGTGGAGAAACTGTTGTTTCCTTTTAATCTCTAGCCCTTGTGGTGTTTCTTACGTGAGAAGATAAGTAAGAATGCTACTATACCAGTTTGTATCTGTGGGTGATTGATTGTTTATTACACCTGCAAAGAGGAGTTCATCACAGAAGTGAGCAAAAATTGGGTATTCATTCTCTTTGTTGTCCCATCACAACTAAGATAAATGATTAGCAACAACATTCTCGGTGCCTTTATGATCTACTATCGTAATATCGAACTCTTGCAAGATCACCAACCATTGTATGACACGAGGGCTCACCATTGGTTTATTCATAAGGAATCGAGTTGCACTATGATCTATGTGTACAAATACCTTATAGCCTAATACATAGTGCCTAAATTTTTCTAGTGCAAACACCACAGCCATTAACTCTTTCATGGTTGTGGTATACTTGAGTTGTGCACCAACAATACTTTGACTTGCACAGTGAATGTAATAGGGATGTTTTTGGTCATCTAATTGTGTAAGTACAGTTCCTAAAGCAAAATTGGATGCATTAGTCATTATATGGAATGGTTTAGACTAGTTAGGAGCTTGTAGGATGGGCATTTCTATGAGCTTCTATTTCAAGGTTTGGAAAGTTAGCTCACACTCCTTGGTCCATTCAAAGGATACATCCTTCTTCATTAATTCTACTAATGGTTTGGAATGGTTTTACAGTTTTAGGTTGACGAGTGATTCCTTGAATGACTTTAATCTTTTTAGGACCTACCTCCATCCCTATTGGTGAAATATTATGCCCTAATACGATGCCCTCTTGGACCATTAAATGGCTTTTTTGACAATTGAGCCTCAAGTTGGTTTCAACACATCGTTTCAATACTTACTCTAATTAGTCCAATGCTTGTTCAAAGTCTACTTCGTAGGTGGAGAAATCATCCATAAATACCTCCACACCATTCCTTATTTGTTGCTGAAATATACTTAGAACCAAATGTTGAAATGTTGCTAGGGCATTGCACAAGCCAAACGACATTTGCCTATATGCAAATGTCCCCCAAGGACTTGTGAATGTAGTCTTGGCTTAGTCTTCTGATGCTATTTGAATTTGATTATACCCACTGTAACCATCCAGAAAACTATAATAACAATGCTTGCAATGATATCTAAGAGTTGGTCAACAAATGACAATGGAAAATGGTCTTTAAATATTACCATGTTTAACAACCTAAAGTCTATACATATCCTCCATTTACCTCACTATTTAGGTACAATGACTAATGGATGAACCCATTCACTATTAGCAATGGGGTAGATGAACTTTGCCTTCAAAAGTTGCTTGATTTCTTCTTTAACTACTTGCTTAAGCTTTGGGTTCAATTGTCTTTGTGGTTGTCGTTGAGACTTCATAGAGGGGTCAGTGTAAATTCTATGTTAGCATATCCTAGGATCTATTCCAATTAATTTGGGGTATGACCAAGCAAAGGCTTTTGACCATTTTTTTACCATCTTCAGAAGTCTTATTTTTTGTTGAGCTGCAATCTTAGCATTAACAATTATTGGTTTTCCATTCTTGAGAAATGTATATTCCATATTAATGGGCAATGGTTTTAATTCAAGGGACTCTTGCTTAAACTCGTGAGGGATTTCTAACTTTACCAAATTGATATTTTTGATCTTAGTACTTGGAAGTTGGTGGTGGACTTACTCTAATGCATGTATGCTATCGATATAGGCACAAGTCAAGCTCTCAGTCGGTTCCATGCATATAGTTGAATTATTCTCTTGGTCAACTGTCAGCCACTAGGTGCCTTCCTATCTTGTGGCTGCTACATACAGGCATCTTTGTATATCCATTACTTGTGCACACTGGTTGCATACAGGTAGTGTTAAGCATTTTACAAACCAGGACTTCTGCATGCAGTTGCACCTTGTGTCACTATATGTGATGCATAGAACTTTCTTCTTCTCAATCTTCCAAAATGCATTTTCTTTTGATATCTCTAGGGAAAGATTACGTATTCCTAGGCACACATCAATCATACTTAGCCATGCCCTTCCCATTATAATTAGGAAGTCCCCCTTGCAGTTGTTAACTTGAATCACTAGGAAATCAGCTAGATACAACCACCCACAAATAGTGCTGAGAATGTCCTCCACTAGCTTGAATGGAATAGTGATGGACTAGTCAGCCAACTCTAAACCAATGTTACTTTTCTTTAGTGGAGGCAAGTTCTAGACTTTATACATTTCTTGAGAGATTAAGTTAACACCAGAACCTGAATCCAAAAGAGCTTTACAAGGCTCATTTCCAGTGATTTGTAAATAAATAAGAGGACTTCCTGGATCAAATAATTTCCTATGAAGATGGCTAGCTAATCCAATCAGTGATGGCATGGGTTAACATGACAATATGTGTTGGGCATGATTTTTGGTTCGAAGGAAGCTCCAAATATTTGAATAATGGCGAGGCATTTGGACAATTAGCGACTTGTGGTTGTAAGGACTTGGTTAGACTATTGGTTCTAAAGAAAGGTCTCTTCTTTGTGTAGTTGTCTAAACCAATAGTAGGTTGAAGATTGATAGCCCTTGTAATGTTACGTTGTTGCGGCTGGGCAGGAAGCTTGCCCTGCATAGTTGGAGTAGGTGGTAATGGAGCTGAGGGTGGAAGGGATGTAGATAGATGAGAAGGATAGTATGTATGTGGAACATCACCTCGAGGAGAAGAAGTTCTATAGTACTCGGGGGCCTGGTAGTGAGGTTGAAGAGCAACATGGCTAGTAGAGTCACGTGGAGAGATCAGTTGTTGAACGTAATACCCATATGGGTTAGGTTGATGGTAAGGGTACTATTCATGTGGTGGTGCCATTTCCCATGATTATGGTTGTTGCCACCATTGATAGTGTGCATTCGGTTGTCGTGGAGTTCCACTCAGATAATATGTCGAGGTTTGGTGGAACTGCCTTGGGTTACCTTGAGGATAAGGTAATCTTCTAGGTGTTTGTCATCTGTTTAATCATGGGTTTAGTGCATACATCCCAGACTCTTGCAGATGTGACACTACTAGGTAACATCCCCTAGGATGGTAATATTGGCAAATCTCACATCCACCATCATTGTCTGAATCTAAATCCACAACCTCTTCAATGATGGCAACTTTACCCTTACCCTTGTTTCGTGCGTACTCAGCTTCTTTCTTTTTTCTTCTCTCTTAGTCACTACCTTAATCTCTAGACTCCTCTACTATTTTTAAGACAATTTGAAATTTTTCATCTAGGGAATTCCACATTTTATCTACTTTTGCCGATACTTCTGATGTAAATTTTTGAATGGACAAAGTTTTTCTATTCACCATCTCTTCAACTTGTGACTCTTCTTCATCTTCGCAAAATCTAACTTCCTTCCTTTGGAGGGAAGGATTTTTGTTGTACTCCTCTGCACTTTCTCTTTTCCTCAACTTGCCTTCCTCCTTGGCAACCTTCTCTAACAGTTTTTGTATTTGATGGGCTCTAAGCTCAGATAGCCTTCCTTTGGCATAAGTCCCAAGGGCTCTTCGCATTTCATACCTAAGCCCATCTACGAGATTGCATAGTTGTTCCCTTTGCGAGTAACCATGGTCAGGGCAAAAATGTAATAATGCATAATATCAGTCCATAGTAGCATCCAAGCGTTCATTTCCTCCTTGTTTCCATCCTTGGATTTGCTTACATAGGTTGGACACTCAGGAGCACGTTCGATACTTATTGTTAAATTTCTCTAACATGGTACCAGTTCTAAGGACCGGTACTAGCTTTTTGCTTCCTTGATCAGTGTCTGTGAAGACAACTTTAGTTTTTGCCACTCATTTTCTATATTTTGCAAGGCACATGCATCGTGGAATGTTTGTAGATGGTTTTGAGAATCAGCATTATATCCCCCTTCAAATTGAGGGATGTTATTCATGTCTAATCTTTTGATCATACTGTCCTTCTAATGCTGATGGGATACGATATCGCATGGGCCATGATATCATGTCCGCTGTATATCGCATCCCTCGCGATTTCTCGTACGTGATATTATGTTGTCCCCTGTGATATCACGTACGCAATATCGCGATGCGCTGCCAAGTCTATAAATAAGAGGTAGCTCTCCCTTATTTCTAATTCTAAGCATAGACCATAGCAAAACTCTAGCAGTTTTACGTCTCCAGAGATAGAATATTTTCCATGTGCCCGCAGTAGGAGCTCCAAAGTGAATGGATCTTTATTCAAGCAAATATTGTACCTAAACACAAGTTTGTGTACGGAAATAAAGACGAACTTCTTGGATAAGCCTTACAATGCATGGAATAGGCTAAATAGGACTTTATTTTTTGTTTATCATTTAATTACTTTATTAGTTAATTAAATCTCTCTCAATCCTTCTCTCCTAGTTAAGTGCATTCAGTACGACTGCTTCGAGCACATGCATTGCGCTTGGTAATCCTAGCAACGAATAGCATTTGGTAAGCCCAAAGGTTGCATTGGTTCAGGGTGTGAACGGTAAGTGGGAACAGATACTGATGCTAGGTTAATTTAGTCTTAGTTAGTTAGTTAAAGTTAGTTAATTAGTCTCTTCACCCTTCATCTCATTAGCATAGGCGATAAAACATAAAAGACATAAAAATCACATACCTTAGACTTACTTAACCATACAACCGTGACAAATGTAAGTAAGTCTAGGAAGACAATGAATGATTAACCTTAAGTGTTCCATAAGGTTTGTAGGCACTTAGTCTATGGAATTCGACCAGATTGCACATGTAACACCATATTCGTATGGTTGAGTGTAGGGGTACCTCGCGACTCATCATTCGCGCTGTTACCGGGGACTAAGTGTTTGTGCACTAAGTAGAACATAGGAAATCACTCATATCGTTGGGAGCTTAAACGAACCCTTAAGGTTAATTAAACGAAAAACTATATAATAGTCAAATAGCACACCGGCAAGACACAATCTCTTCTTCTTCGAACAAGAGCACTTCACCACCTAGGGATCATACTAGAAATAGTCAGTAGCATCAAACACATAACCACAATCCGCCAGGTCCTCAAGAATTCAATGTGGTATATACTCACCACGATGAGTATGTACCCAACTTTACCTTTGTCTTCTATCAAGACAAACAGCTGCGTTGGAGAGATTTAGGAGGTAACATAGTGTTACCTCCAGATAGAGCCATCCCCAACATGCTCCTTCGTGCCCTTGCATGAACTGACATGTCACAACTATACGCTGAGTATGTTGCATGCGATTATAACGCAAGGGAATACCATCCCAAAAAAGCACAATGTCAACGGGATGAACGACAGGAGAGTTACCACACATCGTTAAAGGACAAAGGCCCCCATAACGCTTCACTCGTTATAAGCAAAATTAAGGGTGGTGAACCTATTTTCATAAGTTCTCGACCAAATGATGTTCCCCCTCCTAATGATGGTTAGGAGGTGGTGCTTTAGAACCTACGCTCCATGATTCATAACTTGGGTTCTGATCCCCATGAACACCAAGTGTTCAATGAGGGAACACGAACACATGACAAGGGTGAGCATTCTGATCATCATCAAAATTGAGGCAGGGATCATCAAAGAGAAGTTAGGAGGCATCGTCATGGCAATGGTTCTCCTTTTTCTTCCCCTTCATCACATCATTTACCCTCTCCATCCACATTAGGGCACAGTCATAAGGAGCATAACGGTGAGGATAAGGGTAAGCGAGATGAGAACCCTCGACGAGAGAGTCGAGAGAGAGGACGAGGGCACTCCAGAGAGTCAAGGCATGAAAGAAGGGAAAGTAGGGAACCACGTAGGCATCATAGATGTCATGAGAGAGATGATCATGATGAACCCCTACTTGCTACCTGAAGTATGTTAGATATAACGGAGGTAGTTAGGATACCTACAATGCATCAAAAAGATAGCTAGATCAAACAACTAGATATGAATAATATTCCCCGATTTGAAGGAGGATACAATGCTGATCTACAAAATCACTTACAAGGATTCCACAATGCCTACACCTTGCAAAATATTGAAAAAAAGTGGCAGAAACTAAAGTTGTTTCCTAGGAAACTTATCAAAGAAGCTGAAAGTTGGTGCTGGTCCTTAGAACCAGAATCTATTATACGATGGAGTACAATGTTAGAGTTATTCAACAATAAATATCAGACGTACTCCAAAGTGTTCAATTTGCATAAGCAGATCCAAGGATGGAAGTAAGGTAATCACGAACCCTTGGATGCTACCATGGGCCAATACTATGCATTGCTACATCGTTGCTCGGGCCATGGCTACGCACAACGGGATCAACTTCGCCACCTCGTAGATGGGCTAAGGTACGAAACTAGGACAACCCTTGGGACATATGCCCAAGGGAGATTATCTGAACTTAGATCCCATAAAGTGCATAGACTGTTGGAGCAAGTAGCCAAAGAAGAAGGGGAGCTACAAAAAAGAGAAAGCATGACAGAATATAACTGTGATCCCTCCCTCCGAAAGAAGGGAGTAAGATTCTATGATGAAGAGGATGAGTCACCACTCAAAGAGTTGGTGAATAGAAAAACCTTGCCACTTAAAAAGCTAACAATAGAAGTGTTGGCTAAGGTAGATGAAATATAAAGCTCCTTAGATAGTAAAATTGAAATTTTCCTAAATATTGTAGAGGAATCTAAGGAGGAACAAAGTAGTGACAAGGATAAGAAAAAGAGGAGAGATTCACGCCCTGCACTTAACAAGGATAAGGGAAAGATAACAACCACCAATGAGGTTGTGGATTTGGATATAGACAATGATGATGGATGTGAGATCTACCAATATGACCATCCTAAAGGATGTTGTCCAATTATCTCACATCTACAGGAGTCTGGGGCATATGCACTCAATCCAAGACTTAATAAACGGTAGGCACCCTGGAGGTTACCTTATCCCCAAGGTAACCCAAGATAGTTCCACCAACTGTTAACGAACTATCCAAGTGGAACTCTACCACAACCCATCGAACAACATTAGCAGTAGCAATACCCACAGTCATGGGGGATGCCACCGCTGAGACAACAATATCCTTACCGGCAAGCAGACCCATATGGCTATTACGTGTAGCAGCTAGTTTCTCCAAGTGACTCTATGGGTCACACAACTCCACAATGTCACTACTAGGTTCAGGAGTATTTTAGGACTGCTTCTCCTACGGGAGACACTCCACACACGTACCATCCTCCGAATCCATCCGCCACTCTTACGCTGGTAGTTCCACTACCACCTGCTCCAACAATGCAAGGGGAACTCCCCACTCAACCACAACAACGCAATGCTACGAGAGCAATAAACCTTCAACTTGCTGCTGGTTCTGACAACTGTACAAAGAGAAGACCTTTCTTCAGAACCAAAAGCCTAAACAAGCCCTCACAACCACAAGTAGTTGAGTCTGTACATGTTCCTCCAACAATTAAGGCTTCGGAGCTCCCTTCAAATCAACAATAGAGCTTAACACATACGGTTATGTTAACACATACCGTTACCGACTAGATCAAAGTAGGCCACCTTCCCAGGAAACTCTCTGATCCTGGAAGTTCCTTAATATACCTCCAATTCACTGGGAATGAATCTCATAAGGCTCTTCTTGACACAGGTTCTGGAGTCAACTTAATCTCATGAGAAATGTATCAAGCCTAAAACCTGCCCCAACTTAAGCAGAGCAATATTCAACTAGAGTTGGTTGACCAATCCATCACCATTCCCTTGGGATTAGTGAAGGACATCATTACCACTGTGTGTGGTTGGTTATTCCTAGCTGATTTCCTAGTGATAGAAGTCAACAGTAACAAAGGGGACTTCCCAATTATAATGGGAAGGGCATGACTAAGTACAATAGATGCATGCCTAGGGATCCGCGATCTTTCCTTGGAAATATCTAAGGAAAATATTTATGGAAAGATCAAGAAGAAGAAAGTTCCATGTATCACATACAATAACTCAGAGGATGATGACATGGAGGAATGCTCCGCATCTCTTCGATGCAACTGGTGTGTCCAAGAGACTCAGATACAAAGGTGCCTGTATGTAGCAACCACACAACAAGAGAACACCCAATGGTTGACAACTAATCAAGAGATCAGCCCACCAACATGCATGGAACAAACTAGGGGAACAACTTGCACCCACAACGAAAGCATAGATACATTGGAATATGAGCGTCGCCAACTTTCATCCCTTAACCTAAAAACATCAATCAGGAGAAGTTGGACACTTCTAAGAAATTCAAATAGATGCTCATTATTTTGGATCTCTCCCTCTCAATTTTGTCATGGGGTAGATAGCCACCTATGTTAATCATTCAGGGCCCTCAGTTCTTTTAAGTTTTTGTATTACATGTTTTTGTTTCACATTTTTGTTTTACACGTTTTTGTTTTACACATTTTTTGTTTTACACGTTTTTGTTTTACACATTTTTGTCTTACATATTTTTGTTTTGCACATTTTTTTTACAAAATCTTTTAACTTTTCCTGTTCTTGTTTTACAACATCGTTATACTTTTTCATTTCTTTATGTGTGTGTGTGTTATCCATCTTGTCAAGTTTGTCATGTAATAAGTGTTCTTCATGATGGTATGAACTATTTTCTATTGGTTGCTAATGTTTGGTTTTTACCTTTAAGTTATGTTGTTGATACTAAGGTATGGTTCTTTTGATATGACAGGCAATGAGTCCACTTCATCCATCCATCCACAAATTTCTATGGTCCCTGTTGGCTTGGAACTGTACAGTCCCTTTCTTCAAAATAATAAGAACTTTAAACGAATCAGTGATTGGGCATTTCTCAAACTAAGGAAGGACTCAAGGATTGAAAAGGGTGTGGCTTCAAGGGAACTTGATGCATTTGTGTTGGCCATTCTCTTGGGTGCTTGGATGTTTTCTTCTTGAGTTTTCTTACCGTTTTGATGTTACCTAATTATTGGGAAGCTGAGCAAATAAAAATAAAAATAAGCAGTCTTTGCATGGTGCAGTTTTCACAAAAAACTTTAAAAAATAGTGGGAATTCAAAGCACACCCCTTAGACGAAATAAACATTTGGGCTACAAGCACTGGTTATGGAACTAAAATAAACATGTTCCCTCTAACTAAGGCCCTTCTTGCTTCCTATCTTCTCATCTTTTATTTCGTCAAAATGGTGGTGGCTCTTTGGATAAGGCATTCTTGTTACTTCGGGAGGATGGATTAGCCAAATGCATTGATGCCAAGTCACTGAAAGTGGTTTGTTTGAGGCTAGATTTGGAATGGGAGTTGCTAAGTCACATGAATCATCAAATACATAAGGGGTTGTACACCACCTTGTTCTTGAGACTTCATTCCATATTTCTCTTCTTTCCATCATTCTCTCTCCATTATTCCCCTCATTACCAGTTGTATCATTATTGTATATCTTGGTGGATACATTGTTTTCTTTTTGGTAAATGCTTACGGTTAAGAATTTAACTCTTGTTATGAATGACATTCCCAGAGCCTACGGACTCTTTGAATGTGGGTTTGCCAGGGCATTAAGGGCATGAGCCTACTTTGGGGAGGACCCACTGGCATTCCTATCTGGTACACCAGTTAAATTCGTTTCCTTAACATTTTTGCAATCCACTCTACTTTGTTCATTTCCATCTTGACATCCATTTTATCGATGTTATAGTTGTCTCTTTTTCTCCCTCTTTCTTGTTCTTTCTCTTTCTTCATTCTATTACTACCGAAGGTTCGCTCTTAGTCATGGGGGTCCTAACCTAATTTTTTTGATTTTCTCCTAACCCCTACACCTTCAGTAGTCATCAATATTATATCTCTAGACTCATATCAGCCATACCATAACTCAGCCAATGGCCCTTTCATCGAAGCAATGTATCAACTGCATTGAAATTCATTTACCCTTGCTAATATAAAAACTGTGTTGTGTGTGTAGATGGCAATCATACAACAATGGATTGGATCTGGAGGGAACA
The DNA here is from genome assembly GCA_015680685.1 of Gnetum montanum. Taxonomy (NCBI): domain Eukaryota; kingdom Viridiplantae; phylum Streptophyta; class Gnetopsida; order Gnetales; family Gnetaceae; genus Gnetum; species Gnetum montanum. The sequence goes on along the minus strand of MNCI01004014.1, from coordinate 75,303 downwards.
CTTGGAATGGATTGGTGTTGAAGCAGCTTTGCAAGGAATGAGATGCATGGCGCACTTACAGATAGACAACAAAAGGTGCAAACTTGGCGTTGGCAGCAGCAGACTTCTTCTCTCTTCTCTCTTCTCTCTCAGCTACCAAATAAGGCCTGATGTCAAATGTATAAGGTGTTCACTCTTGTTTTCGTGAACACCAGTTTTGTCATGTTCTGTAATGATGATCCGTTCACATATCATCCCATTCACCATTAGTTCCAATCAAGTTAATAATCTCATACCTTCCCAATATTTTGTAAGAAACTCAAGGACAAGTTTTTATTCAGTCATGGGGGTATGATGGGACGTGATATTTCATGGGCCATGATATTGCATCTGCCACGATATTGCACCCCCCATGATATTGCATCCCCTACGATATCGCATACGTGATATCGTGTCATCCCAAGCGATATCGCGTACGCAATATCGTGGTGCACCGCTAAGTCTATAAATAAGAGGCGACTCTCCCTTGTTTCTAATTCTAGGCCTACACCGAAGCGAAACTTTGGCAGTTTTACGTCTCCAGAGATAGAATATTTTCCATGTGCCTGCAGTAGGAGCTCTAAAGTGAATGGATCTTTATTCGAGCAAATATTGTACCTGAACACAAGTTTGTGTACGGAAATAAAGACGAACTTCTTGGATAAACCTTGTAGTGCATGGAATAGGCTAAATAGGACTTTATTTATTATTTATCATTTAATTGCTTTATTAGTTAATTAAATCTTTCTCAACCCTTCTCTCCTAGTTAAGTGCATTCAGTACGACCACTTCGAGCACATGCGTTACGCTTGGTAATCCCAGCAACGAATAGCGTTTGGTAAGCCCAAAGGTTGCATTGGTTCAGGCTGTGAACATGATGCTAGGTTAATTCAGGCTTAGTTAGTTAGTTAAAGTTAGTTAATTAGTCTCTTCACCCTTCACCTCATTAGCATAGGCGATAAAACATAAAAGACATAAAAATCACATACCTTAGACTTACTTAACCATACAACCGTGACAAATACAAGTAAGTCTGGGAAGACAATGAACAATTAACCTTAAGTGTTCCATAAGGCATATAGGCACTTAGTCTGTGGAATTTGACCGGATCACGCGTGTAACGCTTGTATTCGTATGGTTGAGTGTAGGGGTACCTCGCCACTCATCAGATGCCTTGTTGGAATCCTAATGCTCTTTGTTATATCTAACATACTTTGGGTGGCAAGTAGGGGTTCATCGTGATCATACTGTCTATGGTGTCTATGATGCCTATGTTGTTCCCTACTCTTCCTTCTTTCATGATATGTCTCTTTGGAATGTCCTCATCCCCTTTCTTGACTCTTTTGTTTATGATCTCTATTTTGCTTACCATCGTCCTCATGGTCTTTCGCTTTGCGACTGCATTTAGATCCTGAAGAAGAGGGGGAAGGAGATGATGAAGGTGAAGAGAAAGGAAGACTGGCACCCTAACGGTGCTTGTCACCTTCTCTTTGGTGGTCACGACCTCAATCGTGGTTACAATCAGAATGTCCATCATTGTTAGGTGTTCATGTTCCTTTTCCAAGTCCTTTGTGTCTATTGGTACTAGAACCTAGGTGCTTGATGAGTGGCGAGGTACCCCTACACTCAACCATACGAAACGAGCGTACACGCGCGATCCGGTCGAACTACGCAGACTAAATGCCTTAACGCCACAAGAAACACTTGGGGTTAATCGTTCGTTGTCTTCCCAGGCTTGCTTGTAAGTGTCACGGTGTATGGTTAAGCAAGTCTGAGGTATGTGATTTTTTTGGTATTTTTGGCTTATCTTCTATGCTACCAGGAGAAGGGTTGAGAAAACTAAACTAACTCTAACTAAGATCTAAGTCTAA
>MNCI01004014.1:52423-67175 GCA_015680685.1 Gnetum montanum | reverse complement strand
CAAGTTCGTCTTTATTGCCGTACACAACTTGGGTTCAGGTTACAAGCTGCTCGAATAAAGAGCCGTTCACTCTAGGACTCCTACTGCGGGCACATGGGGAAAAATTCTAACTCTGGAGTGATCAATCTGCCAGAGCTTCGCTACACTAGCTAGGATTGGGGAAAAAGGGAAGTGACGCCTCTTATTTATAGAAATGGCGGCGCGACGCGATATCGCGTACGCGATATCGCAGGAGAAGACGCGATATCGCGTACGCGATATCGCATGGGATGCGATATCGCGGCCTAGTGTAAACCGCGTCTCATCAGTGATGAATAGTTGAGTGAAGATTTTGATACACAACTCCTTGAACAAAGTCAATGAGAGGAACATTATTTTGTGGTAAGTCTCCCAAGGTAGGTTCACCACCCTCGTTTTCACTTAGGACATATAGGACATCCTGAGAGCATTTCCCCTTCATGGATTTGTAATGTCTCTCCTGTTGCAAATCCATTTGGCATTGTGCCTCTGTGGTTTGATAATCTCTCGAATCTTGCTCATGCATAACATACTCTAATTGTAAGTCTTGCATACTGATTCGTGTGAGAGCACGAAGAAGCATGCTTGGGATTGAGCGATTAAGAGGTAACACTATATTACCTTCTAAATCATGCCATTGCAGTTGTTCATTCTGGTGGAGGATAAATGTAAAGTCTAGTATATACTCATCAGGATGAGCGTATACCATGTGAAACTGTTGGGGCATTAGTGGATCATCATGTGTACTATGCCTCTAATTGCTCATTATGTTGGACCTAGTCGGTGAAGCACTCTCATAAGAAGAAGGGGACATGATTGATTATTCAGTGTGCAATACTCCTTTTTGATGATTGTAGGATAACTAACCCTAAGGGTTTGTGCCAATGATGGGAGGATTCCTAAGTTCTAATTAGTACATAAACAACAAAATCTCTAGCAACGGCACCAATGATGAGCAGCTAGGTACCCCTATGCCCAACCATACGAATACAAGTGTTCATGCATGATCCGGTCGAACTCCAAGGATTAAGTGCTTATGCGCTGACACAGAACAAGGATGAGTTATGCGATCATTATCTTCCCAAGCTTACTTGTAAGGCTCAATTATATGGTTAAGTAAACTTAAGGTATGTGATTTTTATTATTTTATGTTTTATGTTCTTGATGATTAAAAGAGAGAGATGAGGTAATTTAATAACTAATTTTATTTAACTAATTAACTATTCTCTAACTAGTCCTAACACCAGCATCTACTCCCACTTTCTGGACACATCCTGAACTAGTGTAACACTATTGGGATTACCAAACGCTAGTTGTTACTGGGTTACCAAGTGTTCCACGTATGCTTGAAGTGGTCGTGTTGAGTGGGCTTACTTGTTAAAAATTAATAATTCTATAAAAACAACATCAATTAAATAATGAAAGCGTTAAATAACTGTAAATAACATTAAATGCAATAAATAAGCTATTCTGAATGTTGTAAGGTTTATCACAAAGTTCGTCTTTATTTCCGAACCCAAGGTGTGCTTAGGTACACAATGCTTGAATAAAGATCCATTCACTTTATGACTCCTATTATGGGCACTCAGAAATGATTCTAACTTTGGAAAGAAAAAATTGCAAGAGTTTGGCTAAGGGACTAAAAACTAATGCCAAAACTAGGTGTCCCTGTCTCTTATTTATAGGTAATGAGATAGGTTCTGACATCGTATGTCCGATATTGCTTCAGCATCTCTGATATTGCATATCTGATATTGAGGATCTGATATTGGGACTCATCACCCGTGATTCCAATCACGAGACTGAAGGTCAAATGTTGGCGGTTCCAAACGGTCGCTAACAATATTTATGCTATATGATAGAATGTAAAAGTTTGTTTACTTCTTCAATTTACAAGGAAAGTATTGCTAGAATTTTATTTGTGTGAATTCTTATAGTAGAAAAATATGCATAAAAGAATAGTTATGCAATTCTTCAATTTACAAAGAAAGTGTTGCTAAAATATATTTAGTTAAATTCATATTGTGGCAAAATAAGTATAGAAGAAGAGTGATGCATTTCTCACACTCTTGAATCATATTGCTAAATATGTAAATGTTATTCATTAAAGAAAACTATAGTTATTTTTAAAAAATCTTTTTTCATATTCAATTGTGGTGAATGATAAGACATCTTTCTCTTAGTTTATGTTTTACTATCAAACATATGAGAGTATAGCTCTTGCAAAAACCAAAGTGAAAATGCTTAACATGTAGTTGTTAAATAAATAAAACTTTTTCATGAAATAAATGAAACTCTTCCACATGATTTTTATTGTGGGTTGTTTCATTCCTTCCCATTCTTTGCTCTACTATATAATTTCAAATCATTTTTATTAACAACATTCTTACATGGAGGGAAAAAGAAAAGAAAAGAGATATGGATAAAAAAAATTTAAAAATCCCTAAAGAAAAAATAAAACAATGCTAAGAAAAGCTATAGTATGTGCATAATTGGCTATAATCTCATAATCTTATTCTTTGTAATAATCTTATAAGCAACTTTAGTCGCAAAAAAAAAACATAACTACCATCCTTCCAAAAAATATCTAAAAAAGCTTAATGTAAATTGTTGTTAACTTTAAATAAATTTTAAAGTTTAAAAATTAAATTGTCAAAATTATTTTTTCCCTTTCTATTCAAACCATAGAGATTAGAAGCTTCATTCTAAGTAGACCATCTCTCATGCATACAAAGACAAGAAATTGCAGTGATACCAAGTCTACTCAAAGTAATACATAATCTAGATGCATTAGTCGCAAAAACTTCTTCATTAAAAGGAAGACACCATGGACTAATTTGCTTAAGCATATCTTTTAAAATTGCAGTATGATTATAATTTCAATATTTACTAAGTTTGCACCATATCTTCCAAATTTGTTTAAGAATTGAAGAACCAAGAATAGAAATGGCTTGAGGAAAAATAAGATAATGAGTTATTATTCTTAGGTTTTCCTTGCATAAGTCTATTTCTTAAAAGGATCATTCAAACATCATCTCCATTAATGCACTTTGCAAACCATTTTGCTGCAAGAGAAGTATCCCTCATTATAACAAATAATAAGGTCAATTCCTTCATATTTCTTGCTACTAGTGTAAATATTCCAAGTAATTCTAGAAAAACCTTTTCTATGTTTCTTAGGAGACCAAAGAAACTAATAGATAATATAATCAATTATCTCATAAGAAGTTTTAGAAGGAGCCAAAAACTAGAGTAATAAACATGAGTTGATTAAAGAATTTGCTTAACAACTAAAACTTTGCTAGAAAGGATGAGCTTTTTCTCTTTCAATTTATCAAGCTTCTTTTCAATTTTATTAACCACATAATTCTAGAAAATAGTAAGATTAGGCTCAAAAGAAAAAAATATTCCTAAAATTTTAAAGATAGAATCTTTTTTCAAGATTTTCCAAGGATTAAGAGTGACCCACTTATCAATATTACTATTACAATAAATGGTAGATATTTGCAAATTGATCCAAGAGCTAGATAATATGTACTAATTCTTCACTCTAGCTAAAAAGGTTATGGATATGTTGCAAAGAATTATTAATCATTAAAAAATTTATTTGCAAAGTGCATATTAAGAAATTATGTACCTTGATCATTGATTGAAATTCCTTTAATAAAATTCCTTTGTAGATTATAATACAAATTATGTGAAAAACATTTACAACAATAATAAAAAGATAAGGATTTGGAGGACAACCTTAATGAACTTGTAGTGAAAAGGAGAAACTTAATCCAAAATTAATAACAACTTGAGCATTAACATTAATGAGTAGGATATGGACAAGTTGAATAAAATAATAACCAAATCCTAATTTATAGAGACAAGAAATAATGAAATTTTATTCACTCCTATAATAAGCTTTGACATAATCTAACTTAATAAAAGTAATGTCTTGATTAGTATCAGAAGCCCATTACATTCCCTCCAAGGTTGTAATAACATTATCTTCAATAACCTTTTGAATTTGGCAAGTTATGTGTTTGGCTAAAATTTTATAAGTATTGTTTAGAAAAGTAATAGGTCTCTAATTACCAATATGTTAGAGATCTTCATTCTTAGGAAGAAGAAGAATCATACCTTTATTAATATTTTTACAAAGAGAAACTATTTTAATAGCTTCTTGAAAATATGAAAGAGATAATCTTCAACAATGTCCCAATGTTTTTTAAAAAATTCAATAGAAAAACCATCAAAACTTGGAGCTTTACCATCTATGAAACTAAAGGGCATTGTTTTGTACTATGATTTCTATTTCAAGAATACTTCGATGTGCTTTTGTTATAAGATGAGAAATATGCATACGAGAGGCCTAGAAGGATTTTTCGCTAAAAACTTTAGAATAAAAAATAGAAGGAAATGATATGATAAAAAATTATGAATAGCTTTAGGATTTTTAATAATGGATTTATTTGTATAAAGTGATTCCAATTTAGGTACTTGATCCTTTTCTCTTAGAAATTTAAAAAATTCCTTGCAAGGTTCATCTTCAAGTTCTAGCTAATCCATGAAACTTTTATTGAGAGCACCTTTAGCTTCAAAAGTATTCCAACATTATTTAGCATAACAAGCTTTAGCCAAGGCTTTTTGAGTTTCAAAATCAAAGGGATTATGGTCCAAAAGAATTTGCATTTGCTTTATAGATTCTGCAAGATCTTCTTCAATATAATGCTTACCCTAAGCACATTACTTTCCAAACTATCTAGCATAATCTCTAACTATATACCACCAATAAATCAAACCAATATCACTAGTAGGCTTTTTTTTCTTTGGCATTCCATAAAGACTTTAAAATATTTGTTCCACTAGGTCTTAAAAACATATTAACATTCTTACGAAAAAGCTCATGTTTTCAAAAAGATGAATAATTAATACTAGAAAAAAATGCTAACAATTAAATGATCTTACAAAATGGTATTTGTATACACTTCTACTTTCCTTGTAGGCTTTTAAAAGAAAGCATTAGAAAAGTAAAATCTATAAGTCCATAGTAAATTCTATCATTTCCTTGTTGATAATTACATAAGTATAATGTTTCTCATTCAAATAAGATGGGAATAAAGGACTATAAAGAAAATAATCATCTTTGAAATTGCACTTATCATCTTTTTCTTTAGAAAATATATTAGAAAGAGGACCACCAAGTTTATCTAAATGACTTTCAAGCATATTGAATTTACTTCCAATAATCTAAAGAACTTTAGGCAAAGATAAAGATATTTAGAAACCTTTGATTGATCTTTCAAATTATTATAGAGTCCAAAATCACTTTTTTCACTATGATAAATATTATAGAGTCTAAAATCACTTTTTTCACTATGATAAATAATTTAAATAACTCTTCCAAGGTTGTGAAAGTTATAATTCAAAACTTTTCAAGACCAATTTTTATTAATAGAAATAGTAACACCTCCTTTATTAACTTCATAATTAGTAGAAAAAACAATGCAAGTTTTTGAAATGTATTTACTCGCAAAACTAATATCATAAGCTAAAATCTTAATTTGTTGCTGATTTGAAAAATACACCATGGCAATCTTTGCTCAAGACCTATTAGAAAGGCCCTAAACATTCTATGATAAAACTAATAGTGAGATGTGGGGAAGGAGGCTTCTATTCTTAATTTTTCAAGCTCAACATTTATTTCACAATCCATGTCACTAATAAGCAAAAAACATTAATAACAAAAAAAAAAAACAAAAAACAAAACGTTTAGAATAGTATTGAAAGTATATAGACAATGAGATACATTTGGGGTTTTAAAATTGAAAGCAATGTTTGAAGACCTCTTCTTTTTATGTTGCAATGAGTGAAATCCATCTACATTAGTATTTTCATTGTTGGTCTCTATTGAGAATTTCTTTTTTTTCTAAAAAGGAATTCTTTTTAGATAACAAGAGTTTATTGACACCTTCAAAATTAAAAAGATTAGTAAAAGGTTAAAAACTTGTCAAAGAAGATTTCATTTGTTTTTAATGAAAATTACCATTATTTGTCTTTTCTGTAGATTGTTGTTTCTTTTCATCACAAGCCACTTTTTTATTAAGAATATGATAGATTCCAATAACATGGCCTTCATGATGATAATAGCTACAATATCCTTGCAAATTATAAGATGTAACTTTTATGGAAAAACACTAATTATTGACCTTGAGTTTTAATTATGTGTTCTTTTGTCGTAAATCAATCTCTACAAAATAATGTATGTGTTACACATTATTCAGTAATATTTTTGACTTTGCTTTCAAGATTATGCCAATGCTATCAACAATTTTACTTTCAACACTTTCAAAAATAAGAGGAGGATTTTTTAAATCAATCTAACAAAGGATTTTAGAATAATCCTAAAAATATGGATCAAAATCCACTTTTCATTTCTAGGAAATAAAATCATTACACTAATCCATAAAAACTTTAAGATCCAATAATTTTTTAACCAATTCAAAATTTGCTAGCTGAATAAACGAAAATGATTTAGAAAAATAGTGAGCATGCAAAACATTGATTTTATAGCATTCAAGGATAGCTTGAATCACTAGTGTAAAACCTTTATTTGGGTAAACAAATTTAATAATTTATACAAATATGGATCATGAAAAGATAATAATCGGTAAAAATATGTACGTTGAGGTAATATCTTCTGACAAAGACTCATATAAAACAAAATCAAAAGTTTAAGAATTCTTCGTAATCTCCAAAGCTTTTCTACTACAAGAACTGCATTGGACGCTATTGAGAGAATTCCCCTGCCATAATTGATTATATAACATGGCAGGCGATGACTCTGTCCCCTTTGAGGTAATCCTATACAAAATTCACCAAACGGAAGTAACTGAACTAGTCCAAATAGATGCACTCCCAGTTCAAGGGAAGCGTTTTTGAAGCCTTTTTCCCTTAAACCAGCGCAGGGGCAGAAAGAGAAACAGAACCTCCTCTGCTCTGCTGCATCATCAAAACCTCCCTCACGGGCGAATCCCGGCGGTTTGCAGAGCGGCCATGAAATTCAGCGATTCACCAGTGGTGGAGCTGCCCGTCGGCTCGGAGCTGCTCCGAATCGAGCAGGACAACTCCACCATGCACGTCGGCACCAGCGTGTGGCCCTGCTCCCTCGTGCTCGTCAAATTTGCAGAACGCGCTCTCAAAAACTCAAACCCTAACCCTAACCCTAACCCTGGCTACGCGTCGCTGCTGCGCTTCGCCGGACGTCGCGGGATCGAGCTCGGCACCGGCTGCGGCGTCGCCGGCATGGGACTCGCTCTGCTCGGCCTCGACATGGTCCTCACCGACATCGCCGCGGTCATGCCCGCGCTGAAACGCAACGTCAAGAAAAACGTCGCCGCCACCGCGCTCGGCCGCGCCGATTCCGGTGCCGGAAAAATCAAGATCGCGCAGCTCGTCTGGAACAACGAACGCCAAATCCAGGTACTGAAACCGCCGTTTGATTTTATCGTTGCCACGGATGTCGTTTATTTGGAGAATATCGCGGTTCCGCTCGTTCAGACCATGGATGCGCTCGCCGGGCCGCATTCCGTGGTTTTGCTAGGGTATCAGCTTCGTTCTCCAGAAGCTCATAGATTGTTTTGGGATACCGTGCCACGGTATTTTAGCTTTGAGAAGGTCCCTCGCGAGGATCTGCATCCGGATTATGCTTACGAGGAGACGGATGTGTATATTTTGCGCAAGAAGTGAAGTATGGATGATTTGAAGGGCAGGTTTTAGGGTTTGGATGGAGGTAGAAAGATGTTCTCTTGCAGAAGTAGGGATCTCAATGAGGTTCTAGGGTTTTGTACGGAGGTTTAGTTATTTATGAAATGAGGAAGGGTGATTTTGTTCGGGACAAAAGTTTTGGACTGCATTCATGGAGTCTTCTGATGTTTGAGCGGAAACGTGAACGAGGATCCATGTTGAAAGGAGTTTTGGTTTTGGAAAGTAACCTGAAAATTTAAAAACAAAAAGAAAATAGGGATTTAAACAAACGCCAACAGCTCAACAATGCCCAGTTTTTAGAGATTATTGTTGGGGAAATGTATTCCCGGATGTTTTGGATTGTATTTTATTGTAGATTTTGATGCACTGGAAACATTTTGTATGATTATGTAACAGAGAAAATGACATTTTGAGAGATTATGATCAAATCTATGATTTGATTTTTGTTCGGTTATTGAGTGTGCGCTTGCCCCATCGTTCTGCGATGATGATTGATTAAACGATCGTGTCACTCGATTTGAATCGGATGCCGTTTGAAACAATCTGTGATGATCAACATTGTTTTCTTACAAATTTATAATTTTTATGTTTGTTCCATTCCCAACAGTTTCACATTCCCTCTTTCCTGATTCGTAAAATTTGTAAAATTATGATTTCGGCTAATAGGAGGTGGTTCAAGTCTCCTAGTCATTATTTGACAAGGATTTGCAACCTTACTTCATGGTCCTTGTGCCACAAGGATTTGCAAGGAAGAGGTTGCCGGTTAGGAAGACACTTCATGCATCTGTGTATTTCTTTATAATCATGGGAGCTATATGTCTTTAAGTACTTTTATGTTGGCTATATGTCGATCAACTTGCTTGAGTTTTGGGTTTGTTAAATTGAATGCCAAATCACAAAACAGAAACCACAGGAACTACAATCCTTAACAGAGCCTATAAAACTCTAATTTGGAATGTGAATGTGATGCCATTTCGGTGATCATCTTTAGTTTGCTGCGAATGTAATTTGTGTGCTTTCAAGGCCACGTTGTAATTTTGAAACTCCATTTAACCATAAGTTTACACCATTTTTCCATTCTTTGTTTCCAACTCAGAATGGTATTGCTTAATCTGTGAGAACCGGGCTTTTGGTAATGAAGCTGATTCATGAAGTTCCGTTCCCTGTTTTATTGTGCTGCCATGCTGACCCTTACCTGATACACAATTATTAGTCTTTCCTGTCCGCCATAGATTTCCCAAACCAACAACTCAATTGCAAAAAAACTGTGTTGGCCACAGAAAGACATTTCTGTCAAATTTGTTGCAAGTTGAAAGGTTGCCTTTGCCTTTGACAGGGTGAACAGAGACTCTAGGCAAGATGGGGGAAATTGCTTTTTGCAATGAAGAATTTAGAAATTTGCCAAACCAGCAACTCAAGGCCTCAGCACACCAGTTACCATTGTTAATAATCTTAGATATTACGTTAGAGGCAGTCATTTATCATTGTAATGCCTTTGCTAAATGCTGTTGTCAAGTTGGTTTATATAGATTTTTTTAATGGAAATGATAATGAAAACGTGGTGGAAGCATATCAATATGGATACATCTCAGGGCGCATTGCACTAACTTTAACGATAACATTTGACTATGCTATGTACCAGAACGTGTGTCGGTAACAATTGGAAGCTGGTGTCCCTTACGTGCGGAGATCTTTAATGGCTAAAAAATGTTTGTTCGCCACAGAAAGACACGGCTGTCAAATTGGATGCAAGTTGAAAGGTTGCTTTTTCCTTTGGCAGGGCGAACAGAGCCTCTAGTTTAATTTTTAAAGGGTAATGTCATTAAGAGGTGAATTCTAATAGGATTTCTCGGCAACCGGTTCGAGTTATACTTCAGCCACCTAAAGAAAAAGATTAAAGATTAAGTTAAATAAAAATAATTAGAACAAACTCAAATGCAACAAATAGTGGTGATGTCAATACCATAAACAGTTAAAAGATTGAGTTGCTGCTGCATCCACTATGTTCATTGGTTGTTTTGAAGATGCTACTGTAAATCGGTACGAATAAAAGAATACTTTAAATCTAGCAACACTGCTGCCAATTCATTGTGTTGGAGCTGCAAAGCAAAACTTTCTTAAAACCTTATGCAAGGTCATAATTCCTTCGGTAACTTTCTTTTTAAAGTGTATGCAAAACCCTGTTTCTTCTTGTTACCCAGAGGCATTAAAAATGAAATTAAGATTGAAAAATCAAAATACGTAAGTCAAGCTGCAAATTTTAAAAAAATCTTACTTTAGTTCACCGACTGTCTTAAAGTTCCTCTTGCATAGCACGCTTGAAGAGTAGTACTTTTGGAGATGAAATCCAATAAGAACGTTGCCAAGGTTTTGAGTTTCAGTTGCATAATGAGGCTTTCTTTGTACTCTAAAGTCACCATTATTCCTTCACTAAGATTCCTGTTTTAGTGTTTACAATACCTTCATTCTTCCTGATATTTGGGGAGAGGGCAAAAAAGAAGAAGAAGAAGAAGAAGAAATCGAGAAAACTAAAATACACAAGTCAAGCAGCAAATTTACAATAGGATAACCAGGAACCTCCAAATGTTTTCGAAAAGCAAGAATTCAAAAGAAGCAAGAATACAAAGCTAATGGAACATATCCTTTCAGCGCAAACATTTTTCAGAAGTAAGAATACAATATCAGAACTCATCACACAAACCATTTTATAGGATTTCACGTCGACGTTTCCATGTTGAATTTGTGTCTCTATTAACGCCCTCCATTAATGTGCTCTGTTTTTATCCTTCAAACAATGCGAAACTCACGTGTTGTACGTCAGTTGTGCAATTTGTCACTGCAAAAGTAATGACGTCAGTGGTCTTATTCTGCCAACGGTCACATCCTCCATGCATATTACATAATCACCTAGCGTTAAGCCTCTCCTTATCCAAGGGAAAAATCCTTCAAGTCATTTCATTAGATTGTTCACTTAAACGTTACAAATAGTAAATTGACAATATATTTAAATATAAAAAAAACTCACAAGGTAGATGGATTAGGCTTTGCCTTTGTTTAAGAAGCACATTCATGGGTTTCACTTTTTATCAAAGGGTTTTTGCAAAATAAAAATAAGAGAAAACTCTTGAAGAAAGCTTCAATCAGAAAAAATAATAAATAGCAATAGAAGCAAAAAGCCATTCATCTATGAGTCTTTGAAACATGAACAAATTACTACTACAAGAACCAAATTAATTGTTCAGCTGTTATTGAAGTGTTTTTGCTTGACACTAATTGAAGAATGACATCTTTGTGAATTTGATAGCTAACTGAAAGAAAGATCATAGTTATGCTCTTGTTGTTAAAATTTAATTGCACATTGAAACTTCTAAATAGAATAGATAATAAGTAGTTGAAGATACTTTCAAATACAAAGAAAAAAAGTAGACAAAGTAGGTTCATCACCAAGAATGATATCATTGATGCTTGGGTGAAGGTGGTAACTAATTTTGGAAAATAGAAAAAACCTAAGAAAGAGGACATTAAGAAGAAGCAATTCACATATGTTATATGTTGAAAAAGGGTGCTAATAAGAAGACCTTGATAAATAAGACAAAAATTACAAATTTTTGAAAATGTAAGAATTCTTCAAATATCTTCTATTTTTCTTATCCTAAAATATGGTGATAACTGTATTTTTTAGGTTTTATTAATTTTGTTATAAATAAAATCATTCTTGATAATAATTTCATAAGCAACTTTGAGTTAAAATAAAAAATAGATTTGCCATCTTCTCAAAAGATGTTTGGAAAAGCTTGATGGAAACTATTTTCAACTTTAAATAAGTTTTTAAAATTAAAAATTAATTTTTTAGAAACTTTTTTTCTCTTACTATTTAAATCATAGAGGTTAGAAGTCTTCTTCCATGTAATCCATCTATGATGCACATGTAGAGAGGATACTGCAATGATATCATATTTGCTCCAAGTGGTACATAAACTAGAAAAATTAATAGTTCAAGCTCTTTCATTAAAAGAAGCCATCATGGGCTAATTTGCTTGAACATATCTTTTGAAATTGTAACATGGTTATAATTTCAATTCTTATTAAATTTACACCATATCTTTCAAATTTGTTTTAATAACTAGATAATTAGGAATAGAAATGCCTTGAGGAAAAAAAAGATAAGATTAGAAGATCAACTATTATCATTTTAAAGTTTTCCTTACATAAGTTTGTTTCTTAAAAGGAATATCCAAATGTCACCTTCATCAATGCACTTTGCAATCCATTTTGCTAAGAGAGACCCTAATTATAATAATTAACAAGGCCAAGTTTATCTTTTTTTTTGCTGCCTGTACAAATATCCTAAGCAACTTTAGAAAAGCGTTTTCTATGTTGTGTAGCTATTTGGTAATACGATTAATTCTATCATAAGAAGTTTTTGAAGAAGCTTAATAATTGAAGTAATAAAGATGAGTAGAATGAAGCATCTGCTCAATAACTAAAACTTTGTTAACAAGGGTGAGGCTTTGTTCTTTCTAGTTATTAAACTTCTTTTCAATTTTATCAACCACATAATTCTATGGGATGAACATTCATCCATTTGGTCATGTCAATGTAGGTTTGGGTTCATTAGTGCATTCGTGTTGAAATAATCACAATAAATGCTTATATAAGTATACATTCCCATCACAATTATTGCATCATTTAGTCATATCATTAGCTAGATTTTTGCAGTTCAATTTTGTAGAAGTTAGAATTTGTCATAGAGTACTCACATCGTGGATTGTATGACATTTTATTAAAGTTTTGATGTACCTAAGCACATTTACATGACGTAAATAAAATTGAGATTAGCTTACTGTTTTAATCTTTTAATTTGTAATTTAGTTGTTTTAATTTCATAAACTTAGTTAATTAATTTACCTTTATTGCACTTAGCTATTTTGCATGAGTATAACCAACTTCAAGCATAAACACATTAACATTTGGTATCCTAGTGGTAAATACTTGGTATGCCAATTAGTGAACACTTGGTAACCCAACAACACTGATGCATGTGCAAGCTCTGTACAAGAAGTTGGGATTAGATACTCCATGCCTAGGTTAGACTAGATTTATTTTTCTCACACTTAGATTAATTAGTTAGAAATTTAATATTTTAATAAATAATATTTTAATCATATACCTTAATCACATTTGCTTAGTTATTTAAGGTCTTTAAACTTAGCCTCAACCCATGAAACTTAACTAGATTATGCATGAATGCTCATGATTTGTATGGTTGGGCATAAGGTCTACTTTGCCATTCATCATTGGTGTCATTACTAGGGATTGGTCCTGGTATTTTAAATAATTAGAATTATTCAACGATCATTGTTAAAGCTTAATATAATTTATTATTTGAAAATAATAATATTTTCTTGAAAAGCACATTTATTAATTGTAAGATATCTTCTTTTTGCATGGTAGATTGACCACCTATTGATGATTCAACAATTGCACATGATAGAATTGCTAAGAATCAAGATGAAGTGCCATAGCAATTAAAGATTATTTATTAGCGCATGAATTTCTACTAGCTAGATTTTTCTTTGATACTTCATCAAGATGAACAACTATGATGGAGAGACCTAGAAGGTAACATTGTGTTGTCACTTGACCATTCAATTCTATCGATGCTCATGGTAGCATTAACGAAAGTGAGACTTGAAGTAGCAACTTGTGATTACAATTCCATTGATGAAATATCCAAGCCCTATTAGTCCATTGAGTTTCAACTGAAAAAAGATTGATTCATGGAAGTACAACATAAAGCCTCTAAGGGAAAAGGGACTACTATCCAACTAACATCCAAATTGGAGGAAGAGGATATTGATTATTAATCTGATAGATCTTGTTGTTAAAATCATCCATCCTTGGTGCATAAGACATAGATCATTCATAACTACATTCAACGTTGGTAACTAAGGTAAGGAAAGAATAAGACCTAATATAAGGGGGGCCTCAAGGCTAAGGTTCTCTAGTAGGCAACTGCAAGAACATTAAAGGGATTATGGAAGGAGAACAAGCCAACATAATTCTTCTAGTTCTCTATCATCTTTTTCATACTCATCATCAAGCTTTGACAAGGATGACTGTAACCAATGTAGGAGGGGTAATAGTCGTAGATCAAATGAAGATGATAGGAGAGATCATCATAGAGATGGTTGAAGAGAAGGTAGAGAAGAGTGAGAAGATGAATATAGAAATGAATGAAGCCATAACAAACAATGCCAAAGGAGACATGGTCATGATAAGGACCATGACAATCATGATGATTATGATGAACTGTTCATTGCTGATGGGATGCGATATCGCATGGGCTACAATCTCACATACGCGATATCACGGTCCGTTGCCATTTCTATAAATAATAGGCAGCTCTCCCTTGTTTCTCCATCTAGATCTAGACCTTAGCAATTTTGTACCTGAGCACACAATTGTGTACGACAATAAAGACAAACTGTTGGATAAACTTTGTAGTGCATGGACTAAGCTAAATAGGACTTTAATTATTGTTATTTATTGTTCATCGTTTTAAATGCTTTCTTAAGGACTTAATCTCTCTCAACCCTAAACTCTCATAGTTAAGTGCATTTAGTACGACCGCTTCGAGCACGTGCATTACACTTGGTAATCCCAGTAACGAATAGCATTTGGTAACTTAGTAGCGTTGCATTGGTTCAGGGTGTGAAACGGCAAGTGGAAATGGATACTGATGCTAGGTTAATTAAGGCTTAGTTAGTTAAAGTTAGTTAATTAGTCTATTCACCTTTTCCCTCTTATCATCATTCACTCTCTCCTTCCACATCAGGACGCAGTCACAAAGGGCACAACCTTGAGGATCAAGGTAAGCAAGATGAGAGACCTCGACGAGAGAGTCGAGAGCGAGGACGAGGGCATTCGAGAGAATCAAGGCATAGAAGGGAAAGTAGGGAACCACATAGGCATCATA
>MNCI01004014.1:21792-51940 GCA_015680685.1 Gnetum montanum | reverse complement strand
AGAGGATGAGTCACCACTCGAAGAGTTGGTGAATAGAAAAACCTTGCCGCTTCAAAAGTTAACAACCAAAGTGTCGACTAAGGTAGATCAAATGTGGGACTCCTTAGATAGTAGATTTGAAACCGTTTTAAAAATCGTAGAGGAGTCTAAGGAGCGAAGTAGTGACCATGATAAGAAAAAGCAGAGAGATTCAGACCATGCATGTAACAAGGGTAAGGGAAAAATGACTATCGTTGATGAGGTTGTGGATTCGGATACAGACAATGACGGTGGATGTGAGATCTGCCAATATAACCATCCTAAGGGATGTTGCCCAATAATCTCACATTTGCAAGAGTCTGGGGTGTATGCACTCAATCCAAGACTTAACAAACAGTAGGCACCCCGAAGGTTACCTTATCCCCAAGGTAACCCAAGGCAGTTCCACCAACTGCTAACATATTATGCAAGTGGAACTCCACCACAACCTATCGAATAACACCAGCAGTGGCAATACCCATAGTCATGGGGGATGCCATCACCTAGACAACAATACCCTTATCGGCAACCAGACCTGTATGGCTATTACGTGCAGCAGCCGGTTTCTCCAAGTGACTTTATGGGTCACGTAACCCCACAACGTCACTACTAAGTTCCGGAGTATTTTAGGACTCCTCCTCCTACGAGAGACACACCACATACATACCATCCTCTGAATCCATTTGCCACTCTTATGCCAATAGTTCCACTACCACCTGCTCCAACGATGCAAAGGGAACTCCCCACTCAACCACAACAACATAATGCTACGAGAGCTATAAACCTTCAACCTGCTGCTGGTTCTAACAACCGCATGAAGAGAAGACCTTTCTTCAAAATCAAAAGGCCAAACAAGTTCTCACAACCACAAGCGATTGAGTTTATAACCACTCCTTCATCAAGAAAGGCTTCGGAGCTCCCTTCAAACCAACAATAGAGCCCAACACACATGGTTATATTAACACATACCGTTACTGACTAGATCAAGGTAGGCCACCTTCCCAGGAAACTCTTTGACCCTGGGAGTCCCTTAATCTACCTCCAAGTTGCTAGGAATGAACTACGTAAGGCTTTTCTTAACTCAGGTTCTAGAGTCAACTTAATATCACGAGAGATGTATAAAGCTTGGAACTTGCCTCCACTCAAGAAGAGCAATATTTAACTAGAGCAAGCTGACCAATCCATCACTATTCCCTTGGGATTGGTGGAGGACATCGTTACCACTGTGTGTGGTTAGTCACACTAGGAAATCAGTTGGATATGACCAACCACACACAGTCGATATTGATCTCATCACTTCTATGAATGTCATGATGGAAATCTTGAAAAATCAACTTGGCATATACAATGCTTAACCAGACTCTTCCCATGATAATAGGAAGATCATCTTGCATCTTATCTTCTAATCTAAGCACTAGGAAATTAGGAGGATATAACCAACTTGCAATAGAAGTGATTACATTGCATACCTATCTCACAGGGTATGTATATGATTGATCCACTAGCTCTAGCCAAATGTTGCTACTCTTGATAGAAAGAAACTCCCAATCAAGGTACTATTGTAATGAGTTGAGATTGACTCTCAAACTAGAGTCATAGAGAGTTAGAAAATTTTCCTTTTCACCAATTTGGATCTCCACCATGGAACTGCTAGGATTTGATCACTTTTTTGATGAACATTATTATTTAACTACCCATGTAGCCATGTAGCCATCATAGTCATAAAGATGATGATGATATTACCATTCGATGCCATTGTGCTGTCTTCACCAAACATAGCAATGGAACTCATCCCTGAAGTAGATATTGCAATTGAATTACAAATAGATATGTTCATTAAGATCTCTTGAGTGTGGACTTTCATTTTTCTTAAATTATTTTCCTCTCTAAAATGTGGAGAGGAGGATATAAAGCTAGTCCCATGATTCTCATGTCTGTGCTTATGGTAAAATTTCCTTTACTAATAATAGATGACTAATAATATTGCCTAGATGCATGACTAGAAGTAGGATCATTATCATAGAAAATATTACATGAATTAGGTTACCTTGATTATGGTTAACTTGGAATCCCACCTTGCATGGAACCAGGAAGTAAAAGTTGTTGTTGTTGTTGGGAAGCTTGGTTGGCAAGATTGCTAGTAACAAGTAGGTAATGTTGAGGCATCATCATTGGGATTTGATAAGTGCTTTTTTTTGTACATCATAAAAGTAAGGATTAGGCAAAGGCATCATTTGATGTTGTACTAGAGTTGGAAGATTCCATGGAGCATCATCTTAAGGATTTGGAGCTTGCCACTATTCATACTATTGCATGGGCTATAGATAAGCACCACTAGGATAGTATGAACAACTAGGATATGGGGTCCTCCTTGTTTGCCTTTTGATAAATTTGGGGTTCAAAGGTACCCTAGATCATCCCATCTCACCAAACATGTAAGCCATGACTAGGCATCATTGAGAGTCATAAGACACTATACAGTATTTGTAGGGACCTTAATCATTAGAGGAGGATGAGGAAGCCTTGTTTGGATCTTATTGAATGGTTTTAGAGTAGGAGAGCTCTCTTTTATTCTTGTCATCATACCTCTTTCTACATTTATGTGGTGCAACTACTTTGGTTATAGCTTCAACCATCTTATCCTCAATATCTTTAGAAGTAGTGATCATCTTTTCATCCATTACATCCCAAACTTAGTCCACATGGTGGACCAAGTTTGTTAATGCTTTGTTTATTTTGATCTAAACTTGTGCTAGAGCCTCGACTATAGTAGGAGGTTTAGTGGTACCTTCAACATTTATAGCCTTTCATCCACGTGATGGATTGTGATTGTACTCCTCACTTGATCATCACTTCTACCATTCATCTTTCATGCTAGCAATGATATTTAAGAGTACTTTAATTTTCATACATAAATTTCCATACACTTATTTTCAACCTTATCCCTTCTATAATATGCATTAACTACTTCCTTTGGCTAAAACAATAGTTTGAACAGTAGTGAGCAAATTTCATGTACCTTTTCATGACAATGTTAAGAGGCTCATTGGCTTCTTGCCTCCATTTAACAATCTTCTTCCAAATGTTTAAAATTTGAGCATAGGTTTAAAATTTTATGTAGAAGCTTCTGACCATGTCTTCCCATCTTTGAATTGATCAAGGAGGTAAAGATTTATACTAAGTCTCTGCATGCTTAATGAGGATGCAAGGAAATAACTGCAACTTTTGTTAGTCACTCATGATCCCTTAAAGGTAGTAAGCATTATCAAAGGCTTGCACATGGAGTTGAGGATTGTCACTGGTATACCCTCTATATGTTGGTAAATCAATCATGTTGATTTGTTTGATTTTGCTATCACAACATTGTCCCTTAAAATATGTACAACTTCCTCCAACTCATGATAATCATCCCAAAGGGGAATCATCATTTTCATTGGTAGGTCTAGATAAATGCAAATGTTCAAACTTGGAAAGGACATCATCATGCTAAGTTATAGTTGGGGTAAAAGTACCTTACTAGGGATCTTGATGCTATGCTGGCCCTTTATCTTTCTTATCAACTTTAGCCTCTTTCTTTGCATGTGAATGATCAAATAAGAAGTTGCAACTAGCCTCTTCTTCTGCTACTTGATCCCAAAGATCTTCCATGTGCAAAGGATCATAATCATTGAACATGGGCTCATGAGCCTTGTATGCCATACATTCATCATCTAGCCCCATATTGATCAAGGAATCAATGAAATCATTAGATAGCCATAACTAGACCCCTTGAGAACTGGTCATGAGCATCGCTCCATCTTCCCTAACTAGTGGAAGGATCTTATCCTTTGAATGCTTAGAGGTAAAGAATGTCCTTCATCTTCTTGGTGCATCACTAAAGGTATTTCGTGGGTTCTTAGTGTTGTCTACCATTTCATTTGAATTCACAACCTACATCCATAACACTAAAACATACACTTTACTTGAATAGAAGTTAAAATCAATAATGTACAAGTATTTTTGGATAATTCACCAATCTCCTCCCTAGCAACAACACCAATGATAAGGGTCTTTGAAGCTTTAGAATAATGGGATATATCATACAAATTGTAGTGTGATTTGGCCATAAGCTTCAAGGTTGATGTTGAGTGAATTGCCAAGAACACTTATGTATATCATTACATTTAATAAATATGAAAGATATTATACTACATATGATACATATGGTATAGTGATGACCCATGTTGCCAATGTAAGAGATTGTGAAAATATTTATAATTTTACGTTCTACATTTTTATTGATTTTTATATGTATAAGAAATAAAAAAAACACACATACACATTGCAATCCTACTTGGGGATAAGGATAATGCTCATACACATGCACAAATACATGTATCATAATANCTTTGTTAATGCTTGGATGCTAGTGAACACTTGTCATTATGCTGTAGNGATAAGGATAATGCTCATACACATGCACAAATACATGTATCATTATTTCTCAAAGGGACATATACAACACCACACATAAACACACAAATGTAAATAATGGCTCTTAGTAACAACCTCAATAGCCCTACACCATTACATACAATCATAACCTCTTTTGGTAAGGTTGAATCATCGCAGCTTATGAAAACAANACTACCTTGCTTACGTAGCCAAGAACCATTTGGCCGATGTGAAGTTTAGTGTTTGCCTAGTGAATAAAGCTTATGGTTGTCCCTCGTTTTTGCATTGTTGAATCCNGGTAAGGTTGAATCATCGCAGCTTATGAAAACAAGAAATGAATAAATATTTTTATGGTTTTAATATTTTATAATTTTTTTTGATATTTTAATGTTTAGGATTCAACAATGCAAAAACGAGGGACAACCATAAGCTTTATTCACTAGGCAAACACTGAACTTCACATCGGCCAAATGGTTCTTGGCTACGTAAGCAAGGTAGTACTCTAACAGAGTCTAGTTATACTTTTGGAAGTAACAACTCAAAACACACATAAAATAGAAACGGAATCACTTATCCAAGGGAGTAAGAGCTCTTCACATGAAACCAAATTTCAAAATCCAAAGGGAAATGCATGGAACTAAGTTCATTATCCCAGGTATTTATAGTTTTTACAGCATAATGACAAGTGTTCACTAGCATCCAAGCATTAACAAAGGTCTATTAACATAACCAAGACATCTTAGAATACAACCAAGGAGGTAGAGGAGTAAAAGCATCCAAATCAAGGCACTAGGGAAGGGGATGTGCGCTAGTGCCCCTATGCTAACGTAGGTGTTGTGCTAGCATAGGGAAGCTTGTACATACCACTCTTTACCTTCATTTTCCTAGATGAAATTTGAGATACCTAGGAAAATCTTGGAGCCCTTCGAGGATCTCTGAACAAAGCCAAAAACTTTTGGAGATGCTCAAAACATGATCCAAACCTACAAGTGTGAACTAGAAGCCAAGGATGTAGATCTAGGAGATAAAAACCTTAACCATGCATGTGAAAAGCATAAACACTAGGTGCATGAGACACATCCCAAATCCAAGGCTTATAATTGACTTACAAAATACCACTAGATGACTCATCAACATTAAATGAATCTCCTTTTTTTAAAAAGCTATTTCTCATCAAAGCTTTGTATTTCTATTTGAAATTCTTTTATTATTTTAGGTTTATAAATGAGGATTTACTATTTTGTCAAAGCAAGCTACGAATTAGTTGTTGAAAGTGAGTGTATTCAACCATGTGGTTAATGTAAAAAGTTAGCCCATCTTAATCATCTATAGCATCCAATTTCATAGGATGATTATCTAAGTGGGCTAGTTTATATCCATCAAGTATGCTAATATCTTTGTTGAAGATCCATAGAGGTCAAAAAACTACTCCAATATGAGTGTGCTTTACAATCTAATCATCAAGAGGCATAGGATCTTCAACAATTCATTTCAAATTAAGAGTGTTTCTATCTATAGTGTGACTGATGAATGTATCATTTTTCTAAGCAAGAAATGATGCCCTATTTAGGGAATGTTTTGAAGCCTAAGACATTAAGAAGTTGGAATTTTGTATATATAATTGGGAGTAAGAGAAAGTTGGGTTGAAGGATCTTAAGGTCCTAGTGTTTTATTTTGGGATCAAGGTTGATGTGGTCTAACTCTTTACTTAGGGCATTAAAAAAAGCTTCTACTAAGCTTCTTCTTGAGATAAGTCTCTTTCTACTAACTATAGATGCTAGCCCTCTTGCTTCTATTATCTTCTCTAGTTCTTATAAGAATCATGGTTGCTCAAGAGATAGAATGATTACTAGAGTTTAAGTTTTCTTTTGATTCCTCAAAATCAAAGTTGATATCCACTATTATATCTTCTTTCTTAGGGCTTTTTAACATAGACTCCAAGATAGGTTTCTTTTTCATGTAATGTTTTTTAGCCACTTTCCCTTATAAATCTTTATTTAATACATGTCTTTAGTGGTTACATGCCAAGGACAAGCCCTGATAACTTTTTAATGATGATGCATGACCTTTCTAGACTCCAATGGAAAGCCATGAAGGATTTGGTTTACATTTCATAGAGTACTATGTGAGTCCTCATCCAAGATGTCAACATCCTTAATACCATGATGCTTGGCAGGGACCTTCAAGTGATCATCATGCTTAAAAAAAGAAGAATCACTACTCTAGTCTTATCCATCACTATAATGACTATATCCTTAGGGAAAAATGTGTTGTTGATGATTGGGCTCTCTTTCAAAGTCCAAAGGACAAGGACTTAATTCCTTGTTAGTTAGTTTGAGTGTTGACAAAAGGCATACTCGCTGATTATTTTTACCATTACCTTCCATTGTTTCTTGAAATCTAACTTTCAATATATGCCCTTATTTTTTGATAACCATAAACTATCTTAGAAAAATTATTTACAATTTTTTGCTTACTAGGGTGGTCCTTAGGAAAGAGTGCTTCTTTAGTGAGCAACCTAATGAGATCAGCAATGGTTATAGTGGAGACCAAGACAACCTTCTATCCTACTCTTAAGCTATTATTTTTCCAAGTTCTAATGGAGACCATGACAACCTTCTATCCTACTCTTAAGCTATTATTTTTCCAAGTTCTAATGGTGTTTGCACTAATAATGAAAAAATGGTTGAAAATATAGCTAAATAATGTTTTTCATCTTTTGATCCAAAAGAGTATCCATGAAAAGGATCCATAGATTTGCATGTAGTTGTTAGTTACCTCATAATTATGTTCCTATCCATTTTGTTGAGAAGGTTTCCTATCATAATGAATGACCACTTGAAAACCAAGATGAGAGATTTATGAGTCACAACCACTAACTAAGATAGGGAGCATCATTAAAAATAATTTCATTTCTTGTCTCTAAATCAACTAGAGAAAAGACACAAAGACCATTTATATGTATGTTTCACCCACCACAAAATCCCACATGTACGAGGGGAAAGTTATGATGATAATGATAGATTGTTATTTGAGCTCTATTTTTGATGCTTTTATATAAGATTAATTAGAAAATATATTTATAATTAAATGTCATAACATAATTTCAACATAAGATGTAATACCTTGGGTCCTAAAAAGATCTCTATTGAAGAGGATCCCATGTGAGAACTGCTTAAAATGAGTGAGTCAAAGGAAAACTTTGATCTTTGAGATGGTGAGGATATCCCTAATGTTGGTCCTATATGGATTTGGCTAATCAAAATAGAATTCAAACTAATGTTTTTTTATTAATTTTCTTACATCAACGGGTCTATTAGATGATTAGACTCTAGTACTTGTCCAACTAACTAGATGGTTCATCATCTATCTAAAAGGTCTTTAAGGTCTACCATCATACATGAGAAAGNATGCTTTTATATATACTAATGAGGCTAATTCCACTAAAATGGGATATTGAAATATTGTTAGGTCACATGCTTTGCAATAATTTAGAGTGGTTTGTTTTTGGAGTATTAGCATTTAATTAGTCTTTGGAATTTTTCTGGTTTGTTGGATTCTCCACCTGGGTATGGTTTTGGTTACCGTTTATCTATCCATGAGCTTGGACTATTATTGTATATGGCCTCTCTTATAAAGATTGGGGCTTATTAGCTCATAAGTTTAGGTACTACCTACCAATATGACCTTCTTAAGATAGTGGCAATAGTAGCTCATAAAATTCTTGATAATGACCTTTTGCCTAATACTATCATGAGTATATTAAAGCTAGATTTCCTTATAGAGCTTAACATCTAGAGGCATGTAGACATATATGTGGATATATATCAACTTAGATTTTAACATTGTTGCTTTATCCATATTCAAATAGTTAGCTAATAAACAAGAATATGTCCTTGTCTCATATTTCCGTTTGGAAACCAAAGACGTGGAGCCAATCAAGAATGGATCTCACATACTTCATTCCTTCATGATGGTTAAGAAAGATCTTGAGAGGATTTTTGAAAAATAGTACTTTTTCATTGAAAGGTTAAGGTTCCAAGGATAGTAACTCATTCATGACTATAATAAGTCAAAAGAAAATAGGATACTATTACCTTTCATTAGGATGTTTTTCAATGCAAATCTTAACTAGATCTTGTGCACATATTGGGAGATCTTCTCTAGGAAAGTTCCCTTAATGAAAAAAAAAAACTAATGAATGTGTGAGTGTACTTGCATGCTTAACATTGAGTGATGCACATAGAAATAGTGATCTTAATCATATCTTTCTCCTCCACCATTATGAAATTGGTTCATTGTATCATCCATATCTTGCATATTTTTTCTTTGTAAGATGTTTCAAATCATACTAAACTTATCTTCAGTTGCAATTGATTTTTCAAGGGTTAGGGAAAAATAAATAGAATTATAGTTAATGACTAATTTACATGTAGCAGGTATTTATTAGTTTTAGAAAAAATAGCTAGTTTTAAGAAAAATGAAAAAAGTAAAAAAAAAAATTATAAAGATATAACAACTACAAGAAAAAATATTGTAAGGAAAAAAGAAAACAAAAAAAGAAAAAAGAAAATTTTAATAAGAGATACAATAACTAATATAAAAATAGCTAGTTGTAAGGAAAAAGTAGTGCTAATAGAATTATAGAGAAAGTGGGGTATACAAGGGTTGTTGTTAGTTTAGTGGGTATAGGGGGATAGTATTTTTCAGGAAAAGTAAAACAACTATTTAAAAAATAACATTAAAATAAAATAAATCAAAATAATTAGCTAAAAAACATTTTATAGATTTTTTAAATAGATTTAATGTTTTTCAATGGTTTTGATATTTTTAGTACATCTTATATTTTTAAATGGATTTGATGTTTCTCCAATGAATCTAATTTTTAGGGGATCTAATGTTTCTTTAGAAAATCTAATATTTCTCAATAAATCTAATTTTTATTTCTTTAATATTTCTTTAGTAGACTTGATTTCCCTAGAATTCTCCTATGGTAGATTCTCTATTACTTTCATCTTCAACTACTGTTACAATTTCTACTTATATTGATGTAGAAATTTTTGTTAATTCTCAAAATACATACTTACAACTTGGTAAAAAAAAGTTATGATGCCTTCTTCTAATGATGTTTATGTAATTAAGACACTAGATTTTATTCTTCTTGATGATGTATATGAGTTATTGGTTGCTGATATTTTATCACAATATGTGTTCATTCAAATTTTAGGTTACCTATCTCATAATTAAAGTTTCATTTTGTAGTTAAATGATGTGATGGAAAAACATGACATCCAAGTCCTTCATGTTAGATATTATTTTTACTTGTTCTCCTTCTTAAGTTAGGTAATACTTCAATGGTATAGTGTACCCTAGATATAGGATATACATAAACATATAGTGTTTATCATTCATAAGTGGGCTCTAGATTTTTAGGTCCAATTTGAAGAATATGTTGAAGTTCCATGTTATGTTGAGTTATATAATTTTTAGTTGATTTTTTTTAGAAAGTTGAGCAAGAAATTGTTAGTATTTTCAAACCCATTAAGCATAAGGAGTTTATTTCTATAACTATTAAATTTTCTAGACAACTTTCTCAATTATAAAAAGAAATTGGTATTACAAGCAAGAGGAAAGACTTATATTTGAACAATTACATATCATAATCTTCTTAATTTTTACAAAATTTTCCATTGTGAATGACATTTATTTAATGCTTATCCTTTTTTGCTCAAGAAAAAAGATTCTAAAGAATCGAAAAAATATGTTGAAGTTGAAGATACAAAAAATCAAGTTAATATCAATGATAAGAATGATTAAATGATAATAAGGACTCCAGAGAAGATAAAAGTTGCTATGCATATTTTTACTAGTATTAAAAAAAATTAAGTAGCCTAGATAGATAGCTCATAAGGTAAAATTTGCCTTGTCTAATAAGAATACTATTAACTTAAAGATTAAAAGTAATGTTGACAAGAAGGTTATAGTTAATGGTGAATATTCTTGATGTAAGATCAATAACAAGTGAAGAGTTGAAGATTTTTCATAAGTGGTACTACTTTCTTGCTTTGATATAAATATTGGTATTAGGCATAACTTTGTCTATCTCAAATCTTTTTTCTATTTTAAGATCAAGTGTGGATGTTGAAAAGTGATGTAAATTTTGTTAGAATTAGGACCTTTCTTCCTACTAACAATTAACTTTCTTCATTTATTTTTTCAATGTATAAAATGTAAGGTTGTTCACCTAAGTAGACAGTCCTAAAATCATAATTTTTTTTCTTTCTATATATATATATTTTTGGTGATGTCTACTAATTGTCAAAGTTGTGATGTACTCTGAATTTTCTTTGCTCATTATTAATATTTTTTTGGGGTCCAACACCTATAACTTTTAGCATATAAGGTAACGAGTTGGAAATAAGCATAGAACATAGTATAAATCATTTTAAAAAGAAAAAAAATAATGAGAAAAAATATTAAAACTAAGTAGGATTTTTAAGTAGGTTTCTAGATTACTTAATTTATGTTAAAATCAACTATTATATTAAGTGGGTAAACTAGTCTTGATCTCAACTGACATTATTAAAATGAATTCTAATTTTAAGGGCTTCTCTAATTTTTCCATTTACAAAGTTATCCTTTACACAAAGAACTTCACTATTTTTGTATTAACCATTTATGATATCTAGAGGAGTTATCATATTCTATGATTTCTATAAAAGGTGTTTTTGAAAATTTATTATATTGTATGTCTTTAAAGTACTCTTTGAATCTAATAGAGAAAGTTCTACTAGTTTCACCAATATAACATTTACCACAAATGTAAGACATTTGATAAGAAATCCTATTATTTAGAATATTCTTGTCTTTAAGACTATAAAGATTTTATTATACTTAGGGTTTAAAATTGTTATAATCTAATATTTTTTTTAAAACTCTCACTATTTATCATAAATATCTTTAATGTAGGAAATTCTAAAGAGTTTTTTATTTGAAAGAGAATTATTATTATCTAAATTTTCTAATATAACATTTATATAAGAAGAAGCATCTAATTTATTTAGCCAAGAATGAATCAATTTTATCCTGTTTTAGTGATAACCTTTTTATCAAAGTTATTGAGTTTAAAGATAGTGTTCAAATGATCATCCTCTTTATGGAAAGAAGTTGTATTACAAATGATAAGAGCTCTCATCACTAAGAAGTAGAGGGTAGAGAGTTCTTGAGTAGAGGGGTGATTAGAAAGACCATCAAAATATTGATTGACATGTGTCTCTTTTCTAAAGACTTTATAAGATATTCTAAATTTATTATTTGAGTCTCTCTTTTTCACTATGTTAAAATTTAATGAAGGCAATGATTTGTTTTCTTCTAGTTCTATAGTAAATTAGATGTTGAAGTCTATTTGATTAAGATTTTATAAAAATCTTAGAGATTTTCTAAACCATGAGGCCAACAAACATTTGTATCATCTACATATGTTAAGCAATGTTTGGATTTTAGAGGAAACTACTTCATTTCTATTAGATTACTTCTTGCTTTAAAATCTCCTTTGTGCTTTTCATACTCATTTTTTAGCATACAAGACCATGTTCACAAAGGATCATTTAAGCATATTTATCCCTTGTGAGCTCCTAATCTTGAAACTAAATGCATATTTCTTTGTAGGGTTAGTTGGATGGCCTAATCTTCCTCTAGCATGAATTCAAGGTGAGATTAAGGGTTCAAAATTGACCTTGCTTTAAGGGTCCATTCCCTAAATTACCATCAGGTTCAAAGGTAGGTGGTAAATAGAGCCACCATCTTCTTATAGCAAGGAAAAGCATTCAAAGCTCCATGTGTCTCCAGAAGATTCTGCCATTCTTTCTTATTATATTATGTAGTTATTGTTATTACTTCTAGAATAAAAAATTATGATTCAATTATAAGAAAGATCATTATTAAAGTCATAGTAGTGAACATAATTTTAAAGTTAAAAACTTATGTCTTGATCTTTCATTATAAATTGTAAGATAAGTTAAAGCAAGCTGACTAAATACTTTAGTACTTTATTGAATCTACATTTATGCTTTAGAAGATAAATATATTGTATTTTATGTTCTTAAAGTCTTTGGTTTCACTTTTACTTTAACATGAGTAGGACTAGGTGAGTGATGAGCGGTGAGGTACCCCTATGTCCAATCATACGAATCACAAGCGTTCACGCATGATTCGGTTGAATTCTATGGATGAGACTAGTTGTGCATCTAAATTGTTATGCTTTGATCACAATTCATTGTCTTTCCACTTGGACTAGTGGTAGCTTTATCATGTATGGTTTAGTCCAAAGTGAGGCATATGATCGATGTTGTCAAGCCCTATGCTACTCCTAATGACAATAAAGAGATAAACTAATAAAGTTGATTAACAGTGGAAACTAAAATCTAAACTAGCCTACATCGATGAGTATCCATCCCTAATTTTTTTCACATGCCTTGGACTTCATGTAACTACCACTAGGATTACCAAGTGTATGCCACCAAGCTTACCAAACGATACATTGCTGGGTTACTAAGTAATTACACTTAAGCACTCGCGATTAGTCATACTCATTCCACTTAATAACAAGAATAGTAAGTAGCAATAAATGGAAACATCAACTAAGGAAAATAGTAAACAATTAAACAATTAAAAGTAATAATAAATATAAGTGAATGTTGCAATGATGGAAGTAATCTCAATTTCTATTTTCGATCATGTAACACATTCAAGTATGTCAGAGTCGAATAAGGATGGTGTACAATCACTAACATCATGCTATGGGCATGCATTGGGAAACAACAGAACTAAAAAAAAATCTAGGAAAAAGCTATCTAAAAACTATCAACCAACTATGTCTCAACCATGCACCCAAGTATTCTATTTATAGGCTAGCATGGAAGAGATGATACATTGTTTTTTTGGGACTTGATATCAAGGCTCCAATATTGGGTACCAAATATTGAACCTAACATAATCATGACTTATCATACCCCCATGACTAAATGAAAACCCGTCCTTTAGTTAAACAAAATGATGAACAACTTTTTTACAAAATATTTGGAAGTTATGGAATTATTAACTAACTTAAACAAATAAATAAATTGACTCTTACATGCCATAGTGGTGTTTTACAAAAATTTGGACACAACATTACAAGACATAAAATTGGGGAAGCTCGTAGTTTCTAGAGGCAGTGGCTCCTCCATCGATTGCTTCCCTTTGTTGCCAAGCTTCTGAAATTTGTAGTAGGTGAGTAGCACCTACAAATTTTCTTTTTCCATCCTTGGATCATGCATTGTCTAGGGTACTAAACTAATGTTTGTTGGTGCTGGTATGTCCCATGGACATGGTAGTTGCAGAACCATTTTGTTAGCCTTCATGTACCAAGCTGCAAACTACTGTCGTTCCTCTTGAAAGGCCTTGGCCTTTTTTTTTAACTCATGATGATCTGTTAGTCTCCTGGCTAGGTTTGAGGCAACATCCTTCTATCCATTGTAGTAAGCCTTGATCACCTCTAGTTTTGAGTTTGCTACATGGCATTTTTGTGAAGCATCTTTTTTGTCCACAAACTCTTTCTTATATAATGGGTAGGTGGTCACTACTTGCTACTCTAATTCATTTCTTGGCTAACTTGCTATTAACATGGCAAGGTTGGCATATCTAAGGTTAGCTAATGCCATGTATTCATTTAAGTCCTCAATTTGTAGGTATTTATTCTTCACTTCTGCTTGGTGGACCAGTGCATAACTATTCAGGATGGGCTACCAATCAGGATTTTGTATTGACATGGATCTAATGTGGGCCTTTGCCATTTGGATTTCTTTCTCATTGATCTACTTATACATGCTAACCTAGTTAGTGTTCCTTCAAATTTTCATGCTTTTTGGCCTCATTCTGCCACACACTTATTTCAATTACAAACTTTTGTCAAATTGCGCAAACCTCCTGCATCAAGAGGGTTTGATTCTCTCTGGCCAATCTATTGATATCCTAGTTAACCCTCATCAATTATTCTCTCAATTGGTGGATTCTTTCTTCTAAGATGTTCTTTTATTTATTTATATTGTGATCAACTATGCATTGTCTACAACAAGCTATTTATTTTCTTCTTGCGTGGTGGTCAATGCCTTCTTATGGGCATAGGATTATGCTTTAGTAGCAGAGGCATTCCAGACTACCTTCTCCTTTTCTTGCTTAGTAGTTTTATTTTCTTCAAGTAAATTTTGAGTTGCTCTATTCTAAATTGGTCCAGCTGGTTATGTGTGACAAATTGGGCAGGCTCCTGTCTTCTAGCTCTCAGGGCGACCAGCTCTTGTTGCAAGCATTACACTTCTACTTCTACCTATTTTTCCCTAGTCTTAGCCATGACCAGCTTTGCTATGGTGGTAATGAGGTTTGCTTGTACTACAGTGACATCATTGGGGATGTCAAATAGGGTGGTCATTACTTGTACTATCTACAGCAATTGATCTAATACATCCTCATGGGCTGCATGAGTCATTGAAGTCCCAACAAGCATTTGTGCATCTCTAGTCCTAGACAAATCCACTGGAGCCACAATAGGCACATTAAAATATTCCTTAATATGATCTGTTATCATTTCTACTACACCTTCTGCACCCTAATGCTGCATGACCACTACTATGGCACCTTCTCCTATCTCAAGCATCACTTGGAAGGATGTGGCATAACTTGCGATTTCTCATAACCACTAGGATTCTCCTTCTAATTGTGGTGAAATATATCCCCTTGTTGGATCAATTGAAATAGTGGGTTGCATGGCATCGTTGATAATTTTGAAGAGGTTTGACTCATCTCTACTCCCCCAACTAAGTGTTTCAATGACTCTTTGTAAATGGCTCATTATAGGCCTACAGTCTTATGGTAGTGGTTGTGGGACTTGTGGCTCACAATGTTATTTACTCTCTTGTTTTGTTTCTGTATGTGATTCTGCTTCCTTCTTTGGTTCTTGTTCCTCACCAAGTTCTTTCCTTGGTGCTGCCGATTTAAGCAATTCAGTGAAGGAAGAATTCTAAGCCCTCTTGGTAATGTCATTTGTGTACCTCCAAGATTCTAGCATGCTTACACAGCTTTTAGATCAGGCAAGGGAATGGAAGTGTTGGCTTCCATGCCTTCTTCTCTTCAAACTGCCTCTGAATTTTCATGCAATATAACTAGGTAAGGTTGGCCATGTATTTGCCCATTATTATGGTGCTTCCCATGGCCGTGTACATTGAGATTTTGTTAAGCCCTTTGATGGGAAAGAGATAATATGTGTTGATCTTGAAATAGGTCCTGTCTTCCAGAGTTAATTCATTATATATTTTATCTTGTTTTTTGTATGTTTGCTTTAGCCATAACGTTTTGGTGTTGAGATTGAACCTCATGGATAAATGTGCTAACTTGGGCTCCACATTTGATAGATTTAGAGCCTCTAAGATTACTTTGACTAAGAAAGAAACAGTGACTCCACCAATGTGAACTGTGGTGCCTTCTTCCTTGTTGTGCCAGAATTGGTAGGTCTCACCAAGGTACCATTCAACACTATATGATAGAATGTGTCATGATGGTGATGCTTGAAGTTGCATCTAGACTACTTCAAGAGAAAATGCCATGAATAGCTTCATGATGACTGTAGTCATGATGAATGATGAGTGGCGAGGTACCCCTACACTCAACCATATGAATACAAGCATTTCACGCACGATCCTGTTGAACTCCATAGACTGACTAGTTGTGGTATCCAGACAGTTACTCGTAGATCGTAGTTCGCTATCTTCCCACCTAGACTAGTATTAGCTTTTTCACGTATGGTTTTGTCCAAAGTGAGGTGTAAGATGCGCTCCTATACTAATGCTACTCTTGGGTATGATGGAAAATAATATCAACTAAACTAGGAGAGAGAGAGAGAGAATCTAAACTAGCCTAAGTGTGATGAGCATCCATTCCTTAATCATCCGTACACATCTTGGACCTTGTGCATGACTACTATTGGGATTACCAAGCTCAAATCCTAGGTACGCTACTGGGTTACCAAGTAGTCACACTTAAATGTTCGTGATGAAGTCGTACTCATTCCACATTTAATAGGAGTTTAGGGTAAAGAGATGTTAACTACAAAAGCAATAAATAACAATAAAAATTAAATAATTAAACTAAGTGAATGTTGCAATGATGAAGTAATCTCGATCTTTATTGCTGATCATGTGCATGTCCAAGTACATCACACTCGAATAAGGATGTCGTACAATTATAATCACCATACTGCAGGCATGCATTAAAAAATAATTCTAACTCTAAGAAGGAAAAACTGCAAGAGTTTGGATAAGGGACTAAGAACTAATGCCAAAACTAAGTGTGCTGTCTTTTATTTATAGGCTCACATGGAAACCATGATATCGCGTACGCGATATCGCATGTAGGCCATGACTTCGATATCAGGGGTTTGATAACAAGGGTCCGATATTGGGACCTATTAGACTTGGTATCTTGTATCAGGGTTCTAATAACAGGGGTCCAATAATAGGACCTGACAGACCATGACTCATCAATGATAAAATTTATTTTCATGATGATCGTAGTCAACATGGATTTCTCTTGAATAGCTTCAAGGCATTCTGGGGATAACATGAAGCATTGTCCCTACACAAGAGCTTACAGTTCTACAACCTCTCCTTGGATCTACTATCTTGTAACAGGAGCCTCTTAATGGATGCTGAATGATTAGGGCTCTTGTTCCTCATGCTTGGCATGCTTGCCTTGTTGGCCTTTGCCACCTCTTGGGTGTTTAGTTGCTCCCTACGAAGGTCCTGTTGTGCTCCTCTTTTTGGGGCCATCCATAATTAATCAAGGAATGATTGTTACTAAGGTGTTGTTATTTATCATTAATAGGTTTATACCTTACTCATGACCTTAGTTCCATTAAGTTCGTTTAGTTCATATGATTGTAGAGTTAGAAAAAATTTTAGAAAAATGCCTAAAAAGTGTTCATCTTCTTTTATGACCTTTCACAATTGGTTCCTTTTTCCTTATGTATGGCTTATTATGATAGTTATGGTCCCTTGGGTGAAAAAATTAAAGTTTCAAACATTATTACAGTTGATTGTTCATTAAAACACTTAAGGATTTTTTAACCTTCTTACCCTTGCAATATCTTCCAGGCGATAGCAAATTTTGAAAAATTGATACAAGTTTTCCACACAAGCACCACCCCCCTCCCCCTCCCCTCCCATCACCCCTCATCGCCCCTGCGCCCCGCCATCCCCCAAATGACTAAGTTGAATAATCTAGGTTCAAACAGGTTCAAACGATATGGAAATTGGAGCAGAATTAAGCAAGATATTGTAAATGGAAGTTGATTGCATAGAGCTCTAAGTTGTGAAAGAAAATTTTAAAAACTCCCCTAAGTGCAAATGATGAGAATGGATTTGTGAGCATCGCGGGGGTCATATATATAGGTTTTGTAGACTCAATATTAGGTATTCAACATCGTGTTTGATCTGATATCAGGTAGTTGATATTAGGGTTCATGAATATGCATTGATTGAGGGTATTGAGCATGAAATATGAAGCTCTATGATTGATTGGAAAGTTTTAGGTTAGGTCCATAGTTCTAGGGTAAGTAGGAAATTAGTTTTAGGCACCAAAAGTGTTAGACGATGGAGTCATCAATGTTAAAAGCTTTGGAAGATGCAAGAAAAAGGGTATTATACCTCAGTTGTGGAATGGATCAAGTACATAATAAGGAAAAGCATGGAATTTAACACTTATGCACTTGGAGGGTTAAGAATGATGTGGTTGTATCAAACAAGTACAAGTTACAACAGTTACACAAGTGGATCCTCCCCAAAGCAGGCTCCAACCCATAATGTGCTTTTGTAACCACACCTAAAAATGTTCGTAGGTACTAAAGGGGTTAAATGCAATGCATACTTGTGTAACAAAACACACATATTAAAACCACCAATTTGAGAAAATAACTCTATGCTACACAAAACCAAAAGTTAGGATCATATGAATAGCGAGATGAGATGGATTATAGAAAAGATTGTAGGAATTGGGACATGAGGTGTCTTACCATAGGCCTAGTGAATCCTTGTGTGTTATTAATGGTTAAGTTATAATTAGCCCTTCTTTCCAAGATTCAAAACAAGTCCAAACCACATTGCATTGTTTCATCACTTTGGCCAACAACCATACAACTACCATAGTTGCAAGGAGTAACATCACTTGGCGTTTTGTCCAAGGGAGGAGCTTATTGATGGCACATTGTTGTTTATTTCTATTTCTATTTTTATTTTATTTTTTTTATTTTGATGATGATTTTTTTATTTTTATTTTTTTATTATTGTTTATTTTGTGTTTATTATTTTTATTTTTATTGATGGGTACATGTCTTTTCAATGGGATCCTCAGAATCTTATTTAGTGCCCTTTTAGGTTACTCTTAATCCCATTTTTCATCAGATCTACAATGATGTAATTATAACCAAAGCAACATGATAGAATATATAGAAGTGGCCAAAGAGAATCCACAAATCCCCTTGATGTCACACCCTTGACATTCCTCCTTGGTTCTTTACTTTTTCATCTAGGCACAATGATAATGAACAAGAATATCATTATAACCAGGGTAAGAACCTCTTATTAATGGTATGAGTGGATGGATGACATGGTTGTACTATCTGAATACTTAGTCCCTCATGACTCAATAACATAGGGAAAACCTCACCTCAATGGGCTACATGATCGTTTTATTCACAAGCAAGATTACTTAACAAAGGAAATGAAAACAAAAAATGGAAAAATTTGAATAGGGTAGGAAAAATTGTATCAAGAAATGAGAAAATGATAAAAAATCATCAAACAAAAAGATGAAAAACACTTATTAATTTTGAAGGTTAAAATTGGGTGTTTTCCCCATGACTAAGCATTTGGCTATGGCAAGAATTAATAAGCAGATAGGTAGGGTTCATGCATGTATAAAACATTGTTAATCTTTCATTTTTGAGCCAGTAGGTGCCTCTTGGTTTAGTGGTAGTTGCGTAGATAAGTTGTTGTTCGCATACTTGGTTGTTAAACATATGATGGGTTAGGGTATGAGTTGTGTTAATCTTGTAGGTGTCTAGCCCATGATTACATCCTTAATCATGATACAGTATGCATGGATTCATTTGTCTTCCCACATTGCTAAATTCATTACTTCGGTTAGGTGTTGGAATAATAATGGATTGTGGCCCTTATGTAGGATCAGAGGATGCTGGTTGTGAAAAGGAATGTGTTGCACTAGTTCGAATGATGTGGTAGGCCCATGAGTGTTACGCTTCCACTTGGGGCTTGTTCTAAAGAAAGGATGTTTCCAAGTTTGCGGTGGAAACCTACTAGTATCAACATGTCTATGCACATTTATAGCACAAGTGGTATTCATTTGTTGATGTTGTGGTGTTGAACCTTTTTTTGTTGCTAGTGGTGGCATATGATGATGTGGAGTATGAGAATATTGAGGATAGGATGAATGGTAAGAGGCATGAGTTGGTGATCCTTCAGGATATGTCATGGGTTGATGGTACTCAAGAGAGTGATAGTGGTAATTTGAAGTGGAGGATGTAGAAATAGTTGGAGAAATAGGGTGTTGAACATAATATTTGTACAGTTTCGGCTAATAAGAAGGATAGGGTTGATTTGGTAGTGACCTCCCCCATGACTATGGGTTTTGCCACTAGGATTAATGATAGTGTTAAGGTTGTTAATAAGTCCCCCTAGGATAGTATAATTGGTTGTGGGGCTATCTGTAATTACCGTGTGAAAAAGGAAATTTCCTAGGCATGTGCTTTTGTACAAATTTGGAATTTAATGTAGAAGCCCAATACTCATGTAGATGTGACACGATTGGGAAATGGCCCTTTGAGTGGTCATATATGTAGTTGTTACATTCGTCATCTTCATCTGTGGTTGAGTCTATAGCCTCACTTTCTTTAGTCATGTTCCCTATTTACTGATAACAGTTCCTACCTATTTCTTGGTACTACTTCGTCTGTTTGTTGTAATTGCTTGGTTCATTTTATGTTGCTTTCTCCTCTATAGTTTCTATGAGTTGTAATTTTTTCATATATCCACTCTAACATCCCATTAAATTTTGTTTCAAGTTCATCAATGAATAAGGTTCGTTGTGGAATCACCTTGTTAAGAGTAGTCTCTTTCTCTTTACCATAGATATGGACCTCCTTTTGAAGAGTTGGATCCTATGATATTTCTCAACATTCTCCCATTTGCATATCTCTCCTTTTTCTTTTGCCACATGCTCGATTAGCTCTTGGATCTAATGGGTTCATAGCTCGTATAATTGACTTGGGGCATACATCCCAAGGGTCTTCCTTGTTTCATTGCAAAGCCCATCTATGATGTGGAAAAGTTACCTTTTCTTAGAGAAACCATGGCTTGGGCATCGATTCAGTAGAGAGTAATATCTATCTAAGGCCATGTTCAAGGGTTCATGTTGTTCTTGCTTCCATCCTTGGATCTGTCTCCTTAGGTTGGACACCCTAGCATAGGTTTGGTATTTCTTGTTGAAGAGTTATAGCATTGTGGACCATCGTTGGATTGAATTTGGTTTCAACAATATATATCACACTTCAACTTTATCAATCAATGTCCTAGGAAAAAGCTTGAGCTTTTGCCATCCATTTTCAATGCTATATGAGGCACATGCATCATGGAAGGCTTGTATATGATGTTATGGATCCCAAGGATAACCTTTTGAAAATTTAGGGATATTGTTTATATCAAGCTTGGGTAGGTGACTTTCCTTGCGATGCATGCAAGATATCTTAACTACCTTTGTGATCTGCATTAGGCTCTTAGTGGCCAACAAGGGTTCATCGTCATCATATAAGTTGTGAGAAAAATTTCTATTTCTATTCATTTGACTATGATGATTTTGTCTATGTTTATTTTGATGTCTTTGATTTCTCTCTTGGGTTTGATTTTAATTTTTATTGTAACCCTTTAGTGGAGCTTTATCTCCATACCTACATTCATCTTTGTCAGAACTAGATGTTGAAGAGGAAGAGGAAAATGAGGAACTAGAAGGATTGCCATGGCTTCTATGGTGTTCCCCAGGGTCCCTTGATTTATCCTTTCTAGATTTTGAGGAGGGCCTAGGCCTTGAGGCCTTCCTTGGTCCAAGACTTCATTTCTTCTAGGGTTATATGCCTTAGGTGAATGTAGTCTTTGAGTGTCGTCAANCATTCATGCACGATTCAATTGAATTCTATGGATGGGACTAGTTATGCATTTAAATCATTATGCTATGATTACTCGCTGTCTTCCCACTTGGACTAGTGTTAGCTTTGTCATGTATGGTTTAGTCCAAAGTGAGGCATTTGATTGATGTTGTCTAGCCCTATGTTGCTCCTAATGACAATTAAGAGATAAATTAATAAATATAATTAATAGTGGAAACTAAAATCTAAACTAGCCTATCCCTAACCATCCACATACGCCTTGAACTTCATGTAACTATTAATGGGATTACCAAGTGTACGTCAGTAGGGTTACCAAACAATACACTGCTAGGTTACCAAGGAATTACACTTAAGCGCTTGCAATTAGTCGTACTCATTCCACTTAATGATAGGAATAGTAAATAGTAATAAATGGAAATATTAAATAAGGAAAATAGTAAACAATTAAACAATTAAAAGTAATAATAAATCTAATTGGATGTTGCAATGATGGAAGTAATCTTGATTTTTATTTTTGGTTATGTAATGTGTCCAAGTATGTCACACTTGAATAAAGATGTCGTACAATCACTAACATCACATTGTGGGCATGCACTGGGAAATAATAGAACTAGAAATCAAAAATCTAGGAAAAAGCTATCTAAAAACTATCAATCAACTATGTCACAACGATGCTCCCAAGTGTTGTATTTATAGGCTAGCATGGAAGAGATGATATTAGATATTCGACATTGTTTCTTGGGACTTGATATCACATATTTGATATCAAGGCTCTGATATCAAGTATTCGATATAGGATTTGACAAAATTATGACTCATCAGTGAGGATGTAACTTTAAAAACAAAAGTAAATAAACCAATGGTGATAGATCTTCTTTGTAAAAATGTGCTCTTGCAATAGGCATATTCTAGAAAACCACAAAAAATTGCATCTTTTGTGTCATGTGAACATGGTTAGTGGCCATTACTGAGGCTATGGTTCCTATGTGTGCAGAAAAAGTGAAGTTGATATCTCATGAAAAATTAGAAGGTAAAGTAAAATGTGCATAATCAGTGGATTGAAAAATGCAAATAATAATATGTAACCAAAGAGACGGGCAACTATTTTTCATACAAATTAGAGTATTCCTATTAAGTCCTTTTCAATATTATTGAGGAAAATGATTCCATAAGTGATGAGTGGCGAGGTACCCCTACACTCAACCATACAAAACGAGTGTAGCACGCACGATCCGATTGAACTTCGTAGACTAAATGCCTAAACGCCCCATGGAAAACTTAGGGTTAATCATTCATTGTCTTCCCAGACTTACTTGTTGTTGTCATGGTGTATGGTTAAGTAAGTTTGAGGTATATGATTTTTATAGTCTTTTCTAATTTTTCTCCTATGCTATGAGGTGAAGGGTTGAGGAAGCTAACTAACTCTAACTAAGGACCTAAGTCTAAATTAATTAGCGTCAGCATCCGTTCCCACTTACTGTACACACCCTGAACTATGCAACTGTGGCTACCACACGCTAATCATTACTGGGATTACCACATGTAACGTACGTGCTTGAAGTGGTAGTACTCAGGCAACTTACCTAGCCTAAGTGTGATAAGCATCCATTCCTTGGCTAACCGTACACACCCGTGGATGCGCGTAACCAAGTCGTACTTATCCCATGTTCTAGGAGTTAAGGGTGAGAGAACTTAATCGCGATGAGTAGCCGATTCCTTGACTAGCCATACACATCAGTAGATGCTTGTAATCAAGTCGTACTCATACTGCGTTGCGATGAGCAGCTGATTCCTTAACTAGCCGTAGACATTTGTAGATGCTCGTAATTAAGTCGTACTCTTACCGCACTAACAATAGGTAATAAATAACAGGTAAGAAATAACAAATAATAAACCTATTCCATGCACTGCAAGGTTTATCCACAAAGCTCATCTTTATTGCCATACACAACTTGCGTTCAGGTACAAAGATG
This sequence comes from Gnetum montanum, assembly GCA_015680685.1. Classification (NCBI taxonomy): domain Eukaryota; kingdom Viridiplantae; phylum Streptophyta; class Gnetopsida; order Gnetales; family Gnetaceae; genus Gnetum; species Gnetum montanum. The sequence goes on along the minus strand of MNCI01004014.1, from coordinate 28,252 downwards.
CTCGAATAAAGAGCTGTTCACTTGGGGACTCCTACTGTGGGCACATGGAAAATATTCTATCTCTGGAGTGATCAAACTGCCAGAGTTTCCCTACTTTAAGCTTAGGATGGGAAATGAGGGGAGTGTCACCTCTTATTTATAGATTTGGCGATGGGCCGTGATATCACGTATGCGATATCGTAGGGGACGACGCGATATCGCGTCTCATCATACCCCCATGACTGAATGAAAACTCGTTCTCGAGTTCCTTACAATAATATCGGGAAGGTATGGAATTATTGAGGAGAATGGAACTAATGGGATGACATGTGAACGAATCATTATTACAAGACTTGACAAAACTGGTGTTCATGATAACAAGGGTGAACACCTTATTACAATGACATCAGGCCTTTGTTGGCAGCTTGAGAGAAAGAGAGAGATAGAAAGAAGTGTTGCTACTGCCAATGCCAAGATTGCACTTTTCGTTGTCCTTCGGTAAACGCACCATCGATCTTGATCCTTGCATAGCTGCTTCAATGCTGCTCCATTCCAAGTGTTTGCTCCAGCTCCAGATCCAAACCGTTGTTTGTATGATCACCATCTACACACACAACACAATCTAGTATTAGCAAGTGTAAATGAATCATTATGTAATTAATACCTTACTTCGGTGTAGGTTCATTGGCTAGGTTGTGGTATGGCTGGTATGGATCTGGGAATATGTTACAGATGACTACCGAAGGTGTAGGGGTTAGGAAGAAAATCAAAAATTTCGGGGCTAGGAGAAAATCGAAAAAGCGGGCCCCATACCCCCATGACTAATCGCGAACCTCTAGTAGCGTTAGAATGGAGACAGAAAAGGAGTAAGAAAGATAGATAAAAAGGACAACCATAGCATCGATGAAAGGGATGGCAAGATGGAAATGAACAAAATAATATTAATTGCAAAAATGCTAAGGGAAAGAATTTAACAAATGCTCCAAATATGAATGTCAGTGGGTCCTCCCCAAAGTAGGCTCATGCCCTTAATGCCTTGACAAACCCACATTCAAAGAGTCCATAGGCTTTGGGAATGTCCTTTGAAACAAGAGTTAAAGTCTTAACCACAAGCGTTTACCAAAAAGAAAACAATGTATCAACCAAAATATATACACTAATGATACAACCGGCAATGAGGTGAATAACGGAGAGAAGGATGGAAAGAATAGAATGGAATGGAATCCCAAGAACAAGGTGGTGTACAACCCCTTATGTGTTTTGTGATTAATGTGACTTGGCAAGTCTCATTCCAACTCCGACCTCAAACTAACCACTTGTAGTGACTTCGCATCAATGCATTTGGCTAAACCATCCACTTGGATAACAAGGATGCATCTCCAAAAAGCCACCACCATTTCGATGAAACAAAGGAGAGAATGGGAAGCGAGAAGGACCTTAGTTAGAGGGAATAATTTTGGTTCCATAACCAGTGCTTGTAGCCCAATTTATTCATCTAAGGGGTGTGCTTTGAATTCTCACATTGTTTTCTTTTTGAATTTTGTGTTTTGTATTTTTATGCGTGAGAACCACACCATGCAAAGACTTCTTATTTTTATTGTCTTAGCTTTCGATAGATGGGGTAACATTGGAACGATAAGAAAACTCAAGAAGAAAACATCCAAGCACTCAAGAGAATGACCAACACAAAAGCATCAAGTTCCCTTGAAGTCACACCCTTTTCAACCCTTGAGTCCTTAGTTTGAGAAATACCCAGTCACCGATTCGTTTTAAGTTCTTATTAGAAGGGGACTGTACATTTCCAAGCCGAGAGAGACCACAGAATTGATGGATGGATGGATAAAGTGATCTCATTGCCTGCCATATCAGAAGAAACATACCTTAGTATCAACATTGTAACTTAAAGGTAAAAATCAAACATTACCAATCAATATGAAAATAGTTCATACCATCATCCCGAACACTTATTGGGTGACGAACTTACATGGTGGATGACACACACACACACACACACAATCGAAAAGTATAACAATGTTGTAAAACAAAAACAAGAAAAGTTAAAGAAATTTGTAAAACAAAAATTAGAAAAGATAAAGAAATTTGTAAAACAAAAATGTGTAAGACAAAAATGTTGTAAAACAAAAACTTGTAAAACAAAAATCGAAAAAGAACTGAGGGCCTCATATGATCAGCATAGATGGCCATCTCCCCCATGACTGAGTTGTAAGGGAGAGATTTGAAATAACGAGCGAGGTTGACCGCTGGTGGAAGTGTAACTTGTACTAGCTGTTGTAGATTCACGGAAAGGTTTTGTTTGTTGTTGCACATTAACCAATAACCTTTTCTCCGGACTGTCAGGCTTATAGATCATCATGGCTCCAGAGGGGAAGGTAGTATGAATAATATAAGGTCCTTCTCACAAGGTTTGAAACTTTGTACGTTGGGGTACATGTGTGGGGTTCCAGTAAAGGATCTTATCTCCTGGTTGGTACCTAAACCTTCGGATCCTTAAGTCATGACATTGTTTACTATGTGTCTTGTGCAACTCATTTAACGATAGCGCAACCAATCTATTCTCGTCTAACATATTTAAATTTGCTAACCGTTGTTTTTGTGGTAGGTCGAGATCCAGGTGAAGTTCGCAAGCCATGGACAGTGTACGAAGCTCATTCTGTATGGGGAGTTTTGGAAGTTTTCCGTACACTAGCTCATAGGGAGAATACCCTATAGGGAGCTTCCAAGTAGAACGATATGCCCAAAGAGTGTCATTCAGTTTCGTGTTCCAGTTGCACCGAAATTTGCTAATTGTTCATGTTAATATTCTTGTAATCTCCCTATTAGTAACCTCGGCTTGACCATTGGCTTGGGGATGGTAAGGTGTGATCAATTTGTGCTCAACCCCTAAGCGTTGCATCAACTTGCGAAAGGTTGCACCCGTAAAGTGTGTTCCATTATCAGAAATGAGTGCACGTGGAACACCAAACCTATTAACGATTTGTTATTGTACAAATCGTGCAGCTGTAGATGATGTGTAGTCTGTTACAGCTGCTGCTTCAGCCCATTTGGTTAAGTAATCAACAGCAACGATTATATATGCCTTTCCGTTGGACATCGGTTTAATCGGCCCCATAAAATCTATTCCCCAGATATCGAAGGGTTCTAAAGGTTGAATCCATTGTTGTGGACCCTCCATTCTAGCAGTCATTCCCCCATCACGTTGGCAGTGCTCACAGGATTGGGCGAAATGATGGACATCCCGAAATAATATTGGCCAATAATATCTTGCAAGGAGGACCTTAGTGGCTGTTCGTCTCCCAACATAATGACCCCCACAGGGGCCCTCATGAGCATCCTAGAGAACTTTCAATTGATCTTGATCGGGTACACACCATCAAACCAAGCCATCAGGACAGACTTTATAAAGTTGTCCCTTGATTTCCATAAAGTACTTGGTTTTGTGAAGAAACTGTTGTTTCTTCCTAAAGTCCAACCCCTGTGGTATTTGTTGTGAAGTGAGATAAGTGAGAATGCTACTATACCAATTTACTTCCATGGGTTGATTATTTATTACACCAGCAAAGAGGATTTCATCAGGAAAATGGTCAGATACAACATATTCATCCTCTTTGTTGTCCCAATGCAACCGAGATAGGTGATCAGCGACTACGTTCTCGGTGCCTTTGCGGTCTACAATAGTTAAATTGAACTCCTGAAGAATCACCAGCCAACGTATGATGCGTGGGCTAACCGTTGGCTTATTCATAAGGAACCTAATTACACTATGATCTGTATCGATATATACCTTGTAACCCAATACATAGTGCCTAAATTTATCTAGTGCAAATACTACAACCATTAATTCTTTTTTTGTAGTCGTGTAGTTAAGTTGTGCACCAGTGATATTCTTACTAGCATAGTGGATGTAATAAGGTCATTTTTGTTCATCTAGTTGTGTTAGTACAGCTCCTAAGGCGTAATTAGATGCATCGGTCATGATATGAAATGGTCTGGACTAGTCAGGGGCTTGTAGAATGGGAGTTTCCACAAGCCTCTGTTTGAGAGTTTGGAATGCTTGTTCACATTCCCTGGTCCATTCGAATGGTGCATCTTTTTTTGTTAATTCTACCAACGGTTTGGCAAATTTGGAGAAGTTCACGATAAACCTCCTATAGTAGCTAGTATGTCCAAGGAATGATCTAATTTCTTTAACGGTTTCTGGTTGTCGGGTAATTCCTTGGATGACTTTAATTTTTTCTAGATCTACCTCAATTCCTGATTGTGAAATTTTGTGCCCCAGTACGACGCCCTCTTGAACCATCAAATGGCTCTTCTGCCAGTTAAGCTTGAGGTTGGTTTCAACACATCGTTTCAATACTTGCTTTAACCGGTTGAGGGCTTGATCAAAACTCGTCCCATAAGTGGAGAAGTCGTCCATGAAGACTTCTACTCCGTTACTTATTTGCTATTGAAAGATGCTTAGAACTAATCATTGAAACATGGTAGGTGCATTACACAAGCCAAAAGGCATTTTCTTGTATGCAGATGTTCCCCAAGGACTGGTGAACGTTGTTTTGGCTTGGTTTTCTGGCTCAATTTGTATTTGGTTGTATTCACTATATCCATCTAGAAAACTGTAATAGCGATACCCTACTATAGTGTCTAAGACTTGTTCAACAAAGGGCAGTGGAAAGTGATCTTTGAATGTTGCCATATTTAATAGCCTAAAATCTATACATACCCTTCATTTACCTCCTTTTTTCAGTACGATGACAAGAGAACTAACCCATTCGCTATTAGTGATAGGGTAAATGAACCCTGCTTTGAGAAGTTGCTCTAGCTCCTCTTTCACTATTTTTTTTAGTTTCGGGTTCAATCGCCTCTGGGGTTGCTTGCGAGGCTTCATAGAGGGGTCTGTATAAATCCTATGCTGGCATATTCGAGGATCTATTTTGGTTAGTTCAAGGTATGACCAAGCAAAGGTGGTTGACCACTTGTTTATCACCTTTAGCAAACTTTCTTTTTGCATTGGTACGAGCTTTGCATTGATGATCACCAATTTTCCATTTTTAAGGGTCACGTATTCCAGACTGGTGGGCAATGGTTTTAAATCTAGGGGCTCTTGTTTAAACTCCTCAGGAATCTCCAACTTTTCCGAATTAATATTTTTGAGTTAAGGGCTGGAAGTTGGCAACGAACTTGCTCTAATATGTCTACACTTTCAATGTAAGCACTAGTTATTCCCTCAGCTAGTTCCATGCAGGTGGTTGAGTTGTTCTCTTTATCAGCCATCAGCCACTGGGTGTTTTCTTGTTGTGTGGCTGTCGCATATAGGCACTTTTGTATATCAATATTCCGTGCACACCAATCGCATGCAGGCAATGTTAAACTTTGCATCACCCATGATTTCTGCATGCAATGACACCCTATGTCACTATATGCGATGCATGAAACTCTTTTCCTCTCAGTTTTCCCAAAAGTATTTGTCTTGGATATTTCTAGGGAAAGGTTGCGAATTCCTAAGCATGCATCGATTGTATTTAGCCATGCCCTTCCCATTATAATTGGGAAATCCCCTTTGTCATTGTTTATTTGGATCACTAGGAAATCGGCTAGATATGACCATCCACTGACAGTGGTAACAATGTCCTCGACCTGTCCCAAAGGAACAGTGATGGATTGGTCAGCTAGTTCTAGGAAAATGTTGCTCTTCTTGAGTGGGGGCAGGTTCCAGGTTTTATACAGTTCTTGTGAGATTAAGTTGACCCCGTAACCTGAATCAAGGATAGCTTTATGGGGTTCATTCCCAGCGACTTGGAGGTAAACTAAGGGGACTCCCGGATCCAATAATTTCTTTGGAAGGTGGACGACTTTGATCCAGTCAATTACTGTACATGTTAACATAACTGTATGCATTGGATCCGATTTCGCTATTGAAGGATTTCCCAAAACTGTATTTGGTACAGGGGCATTAGGATGCTCAACCGCTTGTGAAGGCGAAGGCTTGCTTGGATTGTTGGTCCTAAGGAAGGGTCTTTTTGGTGTATGATTGTTAGAACCAACTGATATTGGAGGATTGGGAGCCTTTGTAGTGTTAGGTTGTCACAGTTGAGTGGGATTTACTCTAGGATTTGTTGGAGTGGTTGGTGGTGAGGCCATAGGCGTAGGAGATGCGGATGGATTTGGAGGATATTGTGGGTATCGAGCGTTTCCCGAAGGAGAAGGAGTCCTAAAATATTCTTGAACTTGGTAGTAACGTGGAGGGTTTATGTGACCCATAGAGTCACCTGGGGAAATCAGCTGCTGCCCATAATAACCATAAGGATTAGGTTGCCGGTAAGGGTACTGTTGTTTCGACGATGGAATCCCCCATGACTGTGGGTATTGTCATTGTTGATGCTGTCCGATGGGCTGTGGTGGAGTTCCACTTGGATAATACATTAGTGGTTGGTGGAACTGCCTTGGGTTACCTTGTGGATAAGGT
>MNCI01004014.1:3273-14968 GCA_015680685.1 Gnetum montanum | reverse complement strand
GAAGGTAAGGGTGCACCATCGTGTGGAACTTGTGCTGGGTTGGAAGACGCAGTGGCCTCTGAATTATGTTGTCCCTTCCTATGACCGTGTTTAAAGAAAGGACGCTTCTGATATTGAGGAGGCTCTTCACTGCTATTAGTAGCAGTAGCATAAGTGTTATTCATGGGTTGCGGTGGTGCAGGTACATAAGGGACAGTTGGTGGCGATGTATAAGGAGGGAAAGGATAAGAATGCTAAAAGTTAGGAGAAGGATAAGGTGCATAAGGTGGTGGTTGTGTTGGAGGCATGGGTTGATAGTATTGTGGGGAATAGTAGTGTGGTGAGATAAAGTATGTTGGCTCAGTTGGAGAAACAGGAGGTTGAACATGATAAGCATTTGGATTCGGAAAATATGAAGGGTGCCTCCAGTCTAAGGGTGGTTCCCCCCACGACTGGGATTGTTGCCACTGTGATCAAACACAGTATCTCTGTACGAACTCTGGATGTAATGCGTTTTCCCAATGCTCATATAAATGTGACAAGATTGGGCATTGACCCTTGGGATGATCGTACAAGCATATGTTGCATTCGTATGTATAATTGGCAGTTGAGCTCTTCTTTTCTTTATCCCTTCTTTCTGATTGTCTAATGTTTTGTCCTGCTTCCTGGGTTGTCAAAACTTTATCTCCAATGATGTTAATATATTCTCCACACTTTTGATTCATCCATTCCAACATCTTATTGATCTTTGCCTCAGCTTCTTCTAACAATTGTTGTATTGGCAAAGATGATGTTTCCACCTTGAGATTTGTTGATCTCTCCTTGTTATGATCCTGGACCTTTGTTGAGTTGTGATTTTGGTCCCGTTGATGTTTTTCAACACTCTCCCATCTAGCCATTTCTCCTTCTTCTTTTGCTACCCACTTAATAAGCTCTTGGATTTGATGGGTTCGTAGGTTGTATAGTTAACCTCGGGCGTACGTTCCTAAAGTCTCTCTGGTTTCATTATGTAGCCCATCAATACTATGATACATTAGCCTTTCCTCGGAAAACCCATGGCTTGGACAATTGTTTAACAGTGCATAATATCTTTCCAAGCCCATGTCTAAGGGTTCATGTTGTGCTTGTTTCCATCCTTGGATTTGTTTCCTCAAGGCTGACACTCTTGCGTAGGTTTGATATTTTTCGTTAAAAACCCCTACCATTGTTGACCAGCGTCGTATTGAATCTGGTTTTAACGATCTATACCATACTTTTGCTTGGTCAATGAGTGTCATAGGGAAGAGCTAAAGATTTTGCCACCTGTTATCAATGTTGTTCCACGTATAGGCATCGCAGAAGGCTTGTAAATGTTGATACGGGTCTAAGTCATAGCCTCTTGAAAAAGTAGGAAAGTTGTTTAAATCGAGCCTGGGTAGACGGCTCTCTTTACGATGCCTACGTGAGATTTGAACAGCCTCTTGTATTTGCATTAAGCTTGTAGTGGCCAGTGGGGATTCATCGTCATCGGGTAAGTTATGTCTTCTTGTGTTAGAATGAANAGTAAGTCCGAGGTATATGATTTTTATAGTCTTTTCTAGTTTTTCTACTATGCTATGAGGTGAAGGGTTAAGGAAGCTAACTAACTCTAACTAAGGACCTAAGTCTAAATTAACTAGCGTCAGCATTCATTCCCACTTACCGTACACACCCTGAATTATGCAACTGTGGCTACCAAACGTTAATTGTTACTGGGATCACCACACGTAATACACATGCTCAAAGTGGTCATACTGAGGCACTTAACTAGCTTAAGTGTGATAAGCATCTGTTCCTTGGCTAACCATACACACCCGTGGATGCTCGTAACCAAGTCGTACTTATCCCACGTTCTAGGAGTTGAGGGTGAGAGAACCTAATCACGATGAGCAGCCGATTCCTTGACTAGCCGTACATATCCGTAGATGCTCATAATCAAGTCGTACTCATACCACGTTGCGACGAGCAGCCGTTTCCTTGACTAGTCGTACACATTCGTAGATGCTCGCAATCAAGTTGTACTCGTACCGCACTAACAACAGGTAATAAATAACAAGTAAGAAATAACAAATAATAAACCTATTCCATGCACTGCAAGGTTTATCCACAAAGCTCGTCTTTATTGCCGTACACAACTTGCGTTCAGGTACAAAGCTGCTCGAATAAAGAGCCGTTCACTTGGGGACTCCTACTGTAGGCACATGGGAAATATTCTATCTCTGGAGTGATCAAACTGCCAGAGTTTCCCTACTTTAAGCCTAGGATGGGAAATGAGGGGAGTGCTGCCTCTTATTTATAGATTTGGCGGCGGACTGCGATATCGCATACGTGATATCGTAGGGGACGACGCGATATTGCATCTCATCAATAAGTGTATTGTAACACTATGGATAAGTGATTTAAGTAGGTCATTGTTAGATACTCCTGTATACTATGTCTTCATATCATGTATATTAGTAAATTTATCTTATTACTAGCTACTTTCTTGTTCTTCCTGCATTTATTCTTATCTCGTTAAATAAATTTAAGATTTATTAAATATATGTGTATATTCAAATCATAAATCATAACTTTGAGGATAATGCCAACATTAAATATATGACATATAACAAAGTAAAATGATGATAATATTAACATGTACCTATTGAAGGTACGCATGAGAGCAATTCCACATATAATAGGATGTGTATGAGAGGTGATGAGGAAAAATCCCTCAAATCAAGGGATTAGTCAAAAGTTAATTTAGGAATATTGTTACATCACTCCATATATAAATATGATGCTATGCCAATAGAATGTCGTGCCTCACCCCTTACCCCGATTTGGTTGGGCTGTAAAGCAACTCTTCGTTTCTCTACATTCTTACTTGATCTACTGTAGAATTTGATGTTTAGTTATTTTAATTTTTCTCATTTGTCAAATTTCTCATCTCTCTTAATGCTCTCAAATTTTTCTATCTCAAGTGCTCTCAATTCTTTCATTTGGTATTAGAGGTGAGTGCTCACATATATTTTCAATTTATCAGCCTTCGCAGGGAGATTTTACTCGTTGGTGCCAATTAGAGAAAAATATCATTGGGCATATCATCCTCCACTAAATTTTGCCTATATTGCCAAAAAGTTGTTTTTAGTACTTGCAAAGTTACCAACTGCTTCATCCGTACGCTGTGTTAGGTCAAAATTCAGAACTAAAGTCCAGCATGCAAGCGAAGCAATGCCTCATGCGGCGATAAGGGTGTTCGGCACCATGATTTCTATTGCTAGGCCTGAATCAGTCACCCGAGTCCCAGAACGCATATGAGCAAAGCTAAAGACGGAATAGTCTTTCAGACCCGATCTAGACACGGAGAAGCGGTCGCAGATGCGGGTTGTTGTTGTTGATGCTCTCAACTTCTGCAAAATGGCGAAAAACGAGGGATCCGAGATATCGTCAAAGTTCAAACCACGAGAATACTACCGTAGATTTTACAAATTCCTTTAACGGTGAGAAAATCATTTTGCCTGAAAGAGAGAGCTTGGAATTCAAGTGCAAAAACAAAAGTTTCATAGAAAAGGAATAGGCTTGTCCTTGAAGTGCAAAAGCACCCCTTCGTGTAGCCACCTGAGCATGGTCCCAATTTTCCTATGGAGAACAACTCCAACGATCACGTGCCGTTGATCGACCTTTGGAATCCAGATCATGCCGCTCTGGTCTCATTTGCATGCATTGACTAGGGCTTCTTCCAGATTATCAACCTCGGTGTGCCTGGGAAGCTTCTGCAAAATATCCGCAAAGCCTCCGCGGATTTCTTCGCGTTGCAGTTGAAGGAGAAGCTTCCTCAAAATATCCACAACGGGAAAAAAGTCTTCGACATTGTCGACCACGTGGCTGTCGCTTTTTTGGCTGCAGATTCGGATCGATTCCATTGAGACCGTTTTCATCGGCAACCCGTGACCAGAAGAAAGCTTGTGCAGGCCCTGTATATATTCTATTTCCAAAAGGCTGATACAGAAAATTCAATATCCACGACAACAATAGTGCTGCACAACTTCGTATTCAACCCACACTTTTCTTGGCAAATATAAGAACCAAGAACCAAGAATTCGGTAGAGGATCTCGTAGCCTACAGTGCATGCTTGTTTGCTTGGTAATTGTAGTTGGCGAGTAGCAGCAATGAAAAAACATGGCTACACCGGTTCTCTACAGAGTGGCAGCGTCAACCATATCAAATACGGTGCCATTAATTTAAACAAAAAGGTTAGCATGCCATATCGTGAAGAAAGCAGGAACATAGGAGACTAAGATATTTCTCAGGCAAGTAATATTTAAATTTAATATAACTTTTTATCTTCCCATTGAAGGGGGAAGATGATATATCAATGACAATATTTTTGTTAAAACTCCTTTATTATTAATTTTTTTAATGATTATCCCAAAGTACCCAAATGGGTAATCAACCATAGGATCTACCATTCTTATGGAATAATTTATTTTTTTATTCTCGGGATGAAATGCCAACATTTATACTTTTTAAAAAGGTTGTCTAATATTATTTTATAGCTCTCCAATATTTATAACAAGGTAACCTAGAATTGAAGAAGGCACATGACCCCCTATCTTAAGTTGCATGTTTTTATCCTTCAAAATTATGAGGTATGTTGTATTTTTCATAAAAGAAGAATAAGATAGAGACAAAGAAGGCCTAGGTGGCAACAAAAGTAAGATGAAGACATGACCTTGAGACTATAACATCATGAGTGTGCCTATGATAAGATAAGGCACATTATCTATTCAATGCAACTTTAGTGTGGCAAACTTAATTCTCCAGAGGGTGCACTATTGAGAAGATTGACCTTTTATATTGTACAAATGAGCCCATGCACACAATAAGGAGATACTCCTTTAGCTGGTAAACATAAATTAGGAGTAATTAGAAGACAAAGTTATCAACACCATGCAACAAGATCAAGAGGAGAGCTAGCATGGTGATGTTGTCAATAAACAAAGAGATCATCACTGACACTTCATTTAGAAGATAATATAGAAGCTAAGAAGCTTCAAGACCAAGTTTGTAAATATAGTTGCATAATCTTTACTGTAAATGCATGATATGAAATTGAATAGTGCATGCATCAAGTGGGTGTATTAAGTAATAATTAACATGTTGACATTATGGGGGTGATTGTGATGATAATGTCAACATTAAATATATGAGATATAACAAAGCAAGATGATGATAATATTAACATGTACCTATTGAAGCTATGTATGAGACCAATTACACAAATAATAGGGTGTGTATGAAAGATGATGAGGAAGAATGCCTAAAATCAAGGGATTAGTCAAAAGTTAATTTGGGAATATTGTTACATTACTCCATGTATAAATATGAAGCTATGTTAATAGAATGCAGTGCCTCACCACTTACCTCGGTTTGGTTAGTGTGTGAAACAACTCCTCATTTCTCTACATTGTTACTTGTTCTATTATGGAATGTGATGTTTGGTTATTTTAATTTTTCTCATTTTTCAAATTTTTTATCTCTCTTAATGCTCTATCTCAATGTTCTCAATTCTTTCAATAACAAATCCATCTATCATAAGTAGAAGCGATGCTTTACCATGGTAATTATTTATATTTTTATTATTTATTTCCATTCCAAATGATTAAAGTTAAATTTAAAAGTGGATGATGATGTTCGTAGCCTTATCATGTACCCTTGTAGTTGTACAAGAGGCCATTCTTTATCATCTGTTGTAAACTGAACAACCATTAAATGATTTACCTTTTCATGCTATGACATACAATTTTTTTGTTTATGGAATGATCGATGCATTTATATTATAGCGAGGACCTAGGATAATTTTTCTAAACTTTAAAACAAAACATTTATGTGATGTGTTGTTATGATTCAAAGTTAATTTTGAAAATAGCTAATGATGTACACAACCTTATTATCATTATCATGTACCCTTGCAGTTGTGTGGAAGACTATTCTTTATCATTTATTGGGAGCTAAACAACTATTAAATATTTACTATTTCACAATATTGGGTACAATTTTCTTTATTGAATGCTTGATACATTTATATCAAAGTTAGAACATGGGAATAGTTGTTTTAATGTTTAAAACAAAGCATTGATGTGATCTGCAACTAAAAGTCCATTGGCTATGAAAAATCCCATCAATGTTGTGTTGGTATTTTTAAGTTATATTTCACATTTCCTAGAGTGTTTATTTACATAACAATACATGTTTTGATATCAGAAACATATTGAAGATTGAAATTTGAGTGGAGATGCGAATACGTGACTCCTTGGTTTAATGTCTGCAATTAAACAGTTGCCAAAAGATGGACCTATCTATTTAGAGAATGTACATATTTAGGGTAGACAATATAATGATACATAGCTATTATATAGCACATGCATAGTAGATGCTAGTATGCATGACATATATACATGGTTATACATAGTGTTCCACTAAGTGTAAAGAGATTTGCTAATATATATATATATAGAATTCATTAAAAAAGCAATTAAACACTTAACTTTGTACTTATTATTGCAAGTGCATACTACCCTTCTATGAGCAAGCACATAATCATTTGAACATTTGAACATATATAAAATATTTTTTAAATCATTTGAACAAAACTTTAAGTCTCACCCTTGCCTACGAGCACATAATCATGATTAAGATGGTCATGCAATGTATATGGATGGGTGGACCCATGAACCAATATAGATCGTCCTATAGTTTCCCATATCACTGTGTTAGAAACCATATCAATATCTCTTATAAAAATACAATGTACAATAAATTATATTTGTGTGTGGTATTTACCATAAATGAAATTATATCAATGTGTTAGAATATTAGTGAAATTATATCATTATATTAGAAAACATTGCATTTATAATTTACACACATATTCTATAAATTCAAAAATAATACAAACTTAGCTTGTATTTTTAAATATTTTATAAATAACCTTACATTTTAGAACTAGCATTCTTCATGTTTTTGTGCATTCTAGTTTCCTTCCAGAATTGTTTGGGCACAATCTCATGTACTAGACAAATAAGATTGAAGTGTAAAACTAAATCATTCACATGCCTTGGATACACTTCATTTATTGGCTTAAGTGACTTCACTGAATTTTACAAAGCCCCAATTCTACCCATTGTGAGTCTTAAAACGAAGGATAAAACTTTGCCTATCCATCACCTATTCAAACCTTGTAACAAAGAGGAAAGCACCCCTCAGGGTACTATTCTTTGAGGTTTTCCAATACTCCAACTCCTATCATAATCACTACTATTATTGGAGGTTTTTGAATGCTCCAACTCCTATCATAATCGCTACCAACCTTTTTCTTACTATTCAAAACACGCCTTATTCCTTTTATGGTGCTAACCATTCAAAACAGTGAGTGCGTGTTTACCATTACAGCGGTCGGTTCCAGAAGATTTCCAGTGAGACACAGCAGCCGCCAGAGCTTTCCAGGAACTTCCACCTTCCCGCAAAGCTTCGCAGGCCTCCCTCTGCAACTCCTCCACTCTTTTCCTCACCTTTTTCCCGGCCTCACCCCTCATCAAATCCACCACGCGTCTCTGCAACTCTTCGGCACTTACAAGCCCATCATTATCATTATCATCATCCATTTCCACCCGTATTCCAATCCCAAAAACTTCACTAATAATAGCGGCATTAACATGCTGCTCTGCAAACATGGGCCATCCCACAATTGGCACACCGCAAACAATACTCTCCACCGTAGAATTCCATCCGCAGTGGCTCACGAACCCGCCCACCGCAGCATGCGAAAGCACATCCATCTGACCCACCCACGCCGACACAACCCGGCCCCGGTCTCGGGTCCGTTCAGCAAACCCGCCAGGAAGAATGTCCTCCACGAACCGGCCATCCGAGTCCGCGGCCTCCAAATAACTCGCAGAAAGCTCGGCCGGCGGCCGGACGAGCCACAAAAACCGGCACCCGCTCATCTCTAGACCCCGCGCAATCTCCGCTACCTGCGCCGCGGACACCGTCGCACCGCTGCCGAACGAAACGTAAACCACCGACCGCGCCGGCTGCAAATCCAGCCACTTCAAGTACGCCTCCGTTTCCGGTTCCGGTTCCGTCCGACCGGACCCGGAGACGATAGGACCGACGGCATAGAGCGGTGGGATGCGGCCGTGGAATCTTTTGTGAAGGAGTGCAAGGAGGGGTCCTTCCGTGGCGTCCATGGTGTTGACGCAGATGCCGGCAGCTCGGCGAAGACGGAGACAGCTGCGTAGGAGATTCTGGAAAAGCGGGCCGGATGGATCCTCCTTCATGAACTCCGGCAAGCGCCGAGCCGGCACGCACGGAAGGCCGGGAAATTGAATACCGAAGTCGACGTCCTTGAGCGCCGTCCGGATCTGCTCCGCCAGCAACGGCATCTCCAGATTGAGGGCCGTGAACGCCGCAGACGTCGTCAAGAAGACCTGCGTTGGAATGCCTTCCTCGGCCGCGGAGTCGATGAGATTGGTGCAGAACATGTCCGTTATCAGGCACGCCGGGCGCCGTTCTCGGACCAGGCGCCGGACTGGTTCTTCGCATGATAACGCTGCCAGAGTTATGCGCTCGTCGATTCTCATCCTCGGGTCCGAGAGCTGTGGGTCCGGAATAAAGAGTAGGTCGATTGGCAGGCCTGACGATTTCAGAGCGTCCAGGCGTGGGCCTGTTCTTGGGCAGGTGTGCGAAGATTTGTAGAGAATGAAGGTGATTTTGCAGCCGAAATCCGCAGCCAGACGCCGGCACAGCTCGCAGAACGGGATTACATGACCGGCGCCGGGAATCGAAAATACAGCAACATCGAGCAGTTGCTTGACTTCGGTTTTCTTCTGCTCGCACGCCATGGTTGGTTACTGTAAACTATTAACCTGGCTCTGTTCAGTCTTCAGTGTGTATCGGAGTTAAGACTGAAAATCATAAATAGAATTTGGGGAGAGCATACCTCATGATGAGTGGCCATCACTTCATCTGGCCATGGAAGGCGTGTCAGAAGACGCATGTCTTGTGCTGGAGTTTAGAATGGTCTCTCAAGTCTCAATCATAGCAAGTCTAGAACCATTAACGATGTTTCCACATAAACCGATAGCAGTCTCAGTCATAGCAAGTCTAGAACCATTAATGATGTTTCCACATAAACCGATACCAGTGGAATTCCAGATTGGGCAGAAAATGGTTCGAGGTTTAAAATATTTTTCAAAAATTGGAGTCTTCCACTAACTTGGCTTTTTTTTATAATTTGTTGGAATTTTGGAAAAAAAGACAAGGTGCTAAAAGAATCTGGGAATTTTTAGTGAAATTGGTTTACAACGTTTCATTTATGGAATTTCACTGACAGGAAAAAATGGCTGGAATAATGGAATTTAAAATAATGGCTNCGTTTCATTTATGGAATTTCACTGACAGGAAAAAATGGCTGGAATAATGGAATTTACAATAAAATTTTAAAAAGAATTCTCCATTGCATGTTACAATGCAAATGATTTACATCAGCATTTTACAGTGACGGTGAAATCTGTGACCTTTTAAAGTATGAGTTATTGACCGAGAAAAAAGTGATTTTACTGGGAATGCAATTTCTACCGGTGGTTGGAGTAATGAATAGTGAATTTTAAAATAAAATTTTACATTGCAGGTCAAAATGCAAATGATTTACATCAGCATTTAGTGACGGTGAAATCTAAGACTTTTAAATCACGAGTTATTGACAGATAAAAAAAAGGGCTTTTAATGGTAATGCAATTTCTACGAGTAGTTGGAGTGATATGTAATATCTCATGCATGGGCCACTCATTCGTACGTAAAATGATTGAGACAGGAGCTTGCTATTTTTGCAGTAATAGAATACGGATTGAATCTCAAAATATCGGGGGTACTTCAAAAATAACTTAAGTGTATATATTTATAACATATGAAATGATAATAAGTTATCCATAAACTAAGAAGCTCTCTTCAGGGAGGTAAGAGATAGAAATACAATTATACGAGGACGTATTAAGACAGTTCTATAAGGGATGCTGGGTTTTGTTCAAAAGAAACATGGCAAAAAGAAAAAAATAATAATAAACATACAATCAATATATATCATTTGCTGTGACCACCCGCAAGGCTACAAGTATTTTTACGTTCCAAGAATGATGTGTTTCCTTCAACCGCTGATTTCAGAATGCACCAAGAGTGTCTCTCAGTGACGTACTTTTCAAGACCTATATTAAAACAAAAGCGACTTGTTTTTTATTATAGATTTTATTACGGTGCTTCAGTTTCAACCATTTTTACCTGATAACAGTGTGTTATAATAATTTGTTAATATCAAACTTGATAACGTGTTAGTATTAAACTTGAAATTTATACCGTAGGCATGCCTTAACCTACCAATCATATGACTTTATACCGATATTTGACACCAATCGTGGTTTTCTTGACAAGACCAACACAATTTATGGCACAATTGTGCATCCTTTAAATTTATAATTGCATTGCTTTTCAACAATTACTTTATAATTTATAATATTTAAATTGACTATTTATTTTTAGTGGAAGCTCTTTTGGTTTTCACTATGTTATAGTGCTATTTTTGAAAGGATCGTATAATACCACCTTTGAGGTTGAAAGGATCATACAACACCTAAAACATATTTAAGAGTCATAACACCTATTAAATATTAGCTAGAAACACATTGAATATGCCTTAGGCATCATTCACATATAAGATTCATTCACATATAAGATTCATGACACACATGCAAGAGACCACAATACATTGAAATGTATGTTATACCATCACAAGACAACAAGAATTAATCCTATACTATGTGCATCTAGTCCTATACTCCTACTTTGAAGAGAGGGGGGTAGTGCCTAAGTCAATGATTAAAGCCCAATAACCTATATATCCTAGTTATGTAGTTCACAAGGAATTAGGGCTATGTAGTTCTACAGGGATTGTTACCAATTATTATGATAGTATGGAATCTATAAGGATCTCCACACTTCTTCATCCCCTGCTCTAGAGAG
Source organism: Gnetum montanum (assembly GCA_015680685.1). Classification (NCBI taxonomy): domain Eukaryota; kingdom Viridiplantae; phylum Streptophyta; class Gnetopsida; order Gnetales; family Gnetaceae; genus Gnetum; species Gnetum montanum. The sequence continues at coordinate 3,915 of MNCI01004014.1, read as the reverse complement.
AAATAACTTTTGAAATATGAATAAGACATGCTTTCTTATAATAGGAGTAAAGAGGAGAGAACTTTACTATATATTTATAAGTTGGCTAAGATACTCTTTTTCTTTCTTAATAAGACATCTACGTAACATTATACCTTGTAGGTTTTTATTGCTATATAAATATTGAAATCATTGTGATAGAAAAAGGGTTGCATGTCACATCCTAAAATTTTCATAAATCAATTTATGAAATCATTTAAGGGACATGAATTTGACTAGGAGTAATGGTAAATGATAAAGCTAAATTTTAACATGTAACAACATCTAGCAACGACGTTGTATCAATGACGTCATCGCTCATGCGATGTCAATGTTGATACGATATCTCGAGATGTGTGCAACCCTATAAATACAATATGTGGATGCATAATCTAATAGCTGTTGATTCCACACCTTACCCAAACACTTGCAATTTCGTTTTGTAGTTGTAGTAGACAGTGAATGTCCACAATGTGATGTTAAACAGTTGATTGGAGTCTGATGAGACGCAATATCGCATGGGCCACGATATCCCATGCGATATTGCGTACACGATATCGTGTCGTCCCCTGCGATATCGCGTATGCGATATCACGGTCCACTGCCAAATCTATAAATAAGAGG
>MNCI01004011.1:1238-16850 GCA_015680685.1 Gnetum montanum | reverse complement strand
TGCTCGAATAAAGAGCCGTTCACTCTAGGACTCCTACTGCGGGCACATGGGGAAAAATTCTAACTCTGGAGTGATCAATCTGCCAGAGCTTCGCTACACTAGCCAGGATTGGGAAATGAAGGGAGTGCCGCCTCTTATTTATAGAAATGGCGGCACGACGCGATATCGCGTACGCGATATCGCGTACGCGATATCGCAGGAGAAGACGCGATATCGCGTACGTGATATCGCGGCCTAGTGTAAACCGCGTCTCATCACTCATTTTCACACTTCACAAGGGGGAGTTTTTGAATTTTCTCTCTACGACTTGCGATTGTGTGACCCTTGGTTTCATATCCATATCTTGCTCACTGGTACTCTGATTTTAATTTCATCTGAACCTACTTGAACCTGGAGTGTTCAGCTTAGTCATGGGGGAGGAACATACACCAAATAGCATATAAATTTTTTGGAATTTGTCATCTCCAAAGGACATCATTAAGGGTAATTAATTATAATAATAAGGATAATTATGCCAAAAATCATTTCATTCCTAGGAACACCGAGAGGAAAAAAATTGGAAACCACCTAAGTAATAGGACTCACTATTACAATCATTCGGGAAACATCACATGGAGATAGAATAAAATTGAATTAGATAAGGCAAGCAGTAAGGTATAACCTAACTTCAGAAACAACCTTACTAATGCTTGGCCCCATGTGATTTCAGATGGCCCCAAAATATGGACAACGGGAAGGTCCTACTCAAGGAGGAAGCAAACGATCTAGGAGAGGCAGAAGATAAGATCCTGTCGGACAACATGTAGAATAGGAGGAAAAATCATTTAGCATTCATCAAGAGGACCCTCCTACCATACATTCTAGGTAGGAAGAAGGAGGAGCTACTGCAGCACCTAAACAAGCACAACATCTCACGTTGCTCCAAGATTGTGTTCAGGCTATCCACGAAAGGTCCACTCTCGCTACAGTGATTGTGGAATTAAACGTCAAATATTTCATAGAGTTTGCTCGTGAAGCTATTAGGGATCACCTCAAAGGGTCTCCCTTATGGCCTACCCTCTCTGAAAGTGGTGCCTAGTACCTAGGAAAGACATACCAATTCTGGCATAACAAAGAAAAAGGCACCACCATCAACATTTGTGGTGTGATAGTCGATTTCTCCACACAGGCCATTTTGGAAGTATTAAACCTTTCGAATACAGGGCCGAGGGTTGCTCAGTTGTCTACCTGTTCAGACCCCAATGTGTGAGAGTCTAGTTAGAAAGGACGTATGGCAGGGAAAAGACATTTGGAGAGTTGACAACGGAAGAGAGGATTTACTTCAAATTGGCACATATCACCTCTTCCCCATGAAGGGCTTAAAAAGAATATCAACATATGTGGCAAGAGGATGTGCAGTGCTGATGGGAAAGGTTAATGCTAACCTGCCTCATTTATACTTGATGGAGATCCTGAGGCGGTTTGAGGAATGAAAGATAGGGAATATGGCATTACCTTTCCCTTATCTTATTAGGAAGTTGTGCCAACATGCAGGTATCAAAGGATACACTAATGATGTCCTTCGAAAAGCTCAGAATGCTTCATATGCTGAATTGTTAAAGTTGTGAGCTCCAAGGAAAATCACTGGTGAGATGTTGGGACCAGAATAAGAAGAAGAACAGACGGCTAGACCAAATGCAACTCAACTTGTAGGACCTAGTCAACCTCCAAGTATGGGACCCAGCCAACAACAGGAAGCAGGGACTAGCACGGGCCAAGACCAACCACCACAACCACAAGACTACAAACTATTGATGAGTCATCTTAAGGCCATCGCTGAGATGGTCAGTTGGGGAAGTCATGATGATGCAAATATCTTCCACGTCATCGATGATGCCTTATGGCCCATGATCTCTTTGGATCATACAAGGGGTGAAGTATCCATCCACACAGGAGGAGAGAAAAGTACTTGGTCACAACAGATCTCAGGAAATGCTGCATCTTTCCAAGTGCAACTAGAAACTGATGAAGGGGCCATGGTGGTGGTCATGCAACACCAGGATGCAGCGGAAGCCGTAGAAGTGGTCACAAACCACATCAAAGAATCATTCAATGTACCTGTTGTGCCACCGGTAGATCTCACAGGAGCAAGGGATGCTCAAATTTTGGCTAGAACCTCAATGACTCCTACAGAACATGAGGATGCACTTGATCAATTGCTACAAAAAGGGCAAGTTATGATGTCCCTATTTGAAATCCCTCAAGATGTCACAGCAATTCAATCAGACCTCATTTCCACTAAGGACAAGCTAGTCTTGACAGAGGTGAGGGTCAAACATTTTGAAGAAGAAGTCCAAAAATTTCAAGAAAAGCTCATGGCCCTACAACCAGCATAGTGAGACACTTTGCAATTTGTTCTCGCAGACCAGCTAGACAACTTTAAAACTGAGCAACTAACAAAGCTACTGGCGGAGAATAAAAAGGTGGCTGAAGAAAAAGAGAAGGCTATTTGGGATGCCTCTGCACAGGTGCAAACTCATGCACATATTAAGGCACTCAAGGCCTTACAAGAAGAGAACAAGAAGCTTGTTGCAGACAACTTTCAGTTGACTGCTGTGGAAAAGCAAAAGAATGTTCTCGAGGAACACTTCCATCAATTGCAAGAACAATTCATCTGGGTCAATCAGGACATGAGCCATTTAGCTAAGGAGAACTGAACCCTCTCAATGGAAAAGGTACGCATCATTCGTCAAAAGTCAGCTATCAAGATAAGCATGTGGAGAAATGAGGCTAAACGACACGAAAAGCTAAAGGAGAACTTTCGAGACTAAGTGTTGATGAGACGCGATATGCACAAGCCGCGATATCGCATACGCAATATCGTGGTCACCGTGATATCATGTCGTCCCCTACGATATCGCATACGCGATATCGCAGTCCGCCATCAAATCTATAAATAAGAGGCAGCACTCCCCTCATTTGCATATAGAGGTTAGAAGTAGCAAAGCTCTGGCGGATTGATCACCCCAGAGATAGAATATTTTCCATGTGCCCATAGTAGGAGTCCCCCAAGTGAACGGTTATTTATCCAAGTAGCTTTGTACCTGAACGCAAGTTGTGTACAGCAATAAAGACGAGCTTTGTGGATAAACCTTGTAGTACATGGATATGTTTATTTAATGTTATTTATTTCTTTCCTAGTAGTGCGGCATGAGTACGATTTGGTTACAGGCATTGATGAATGTGTACAGCTAGCCAAGGAATTGGCTACTCATCGCGATTAGATTCTCTCACGCTTATCTTCTAGAACGTGGGACGAGTACGACTTGATTACGAGCATCTATGGATGTGTACGGCTAGTCAAGGAATCAGTTGCTTAGGTGCCTCAGTACGACCGCTTTGAGCACGTGCATTACGTGTGGGAATCCCAGTAACGATTAGCGTTTGGTAGCCACAGTTGCACAGTTCAGGGTGTGGACAGTAAGTGGGAACGGATGCTGATGCTAGGACTTAGCATTGTAGTTAGAGTTAGTTTTAGTCTCTCAACCCTTCACCCCTTAGCATAGGAGATAAACCAGAAAAGACCAAAAAAATCATATACCTCGGACTTACTTAACCATACACCATGACAACAACAAGTAAGTCTGGGAAGACAACGATTAATTAACCCCAAGTGTTCCTTGCGGCGTTTAGGCATTTAGTCTACGGAGTTCGACCGGATCGCGCGTGCTACACTCATTTCGTATGGTTGAGTGTAGGGGTACCTTGCCACTCATCAAGTGGGGATGTACAAATAGATCCTGGAGAAGGAGATCCATATGGCCAAGGCCCACATCAACGCTATCAGTGCCCAACACACTGATTGGCGGGCCATATTGGACACATATTCCTTTGCCCACTAGGAAGAAGTTAAGAATATGGACCTGTAGATCCAAGATCTTACAGAATACATGGAGTTGGAAAACCTGTGGTATGCCAACCTTGCCATGTTAACAGTAGGGCACCCGAGAACTGAGCTTGAGCAATAGGTAGCTACCACATAAATCAAATACGAAATAGAATTTGTAGAACGCAAGAAGGTGTTGCAACAACTGGAGGTTGCAAATTCTAAACTTGAGGTGGTAAAGGTAAGCTACCAAGGCCAAAAAGGTGTTGCAGTAGATTTGGCTTGATGGCTTGTAGATTTCCAAGAATACAAAGACAAAGCCAGAGCCTATGAAGAGGAACGACGGGTATTTGCGGTTTGGTATGTCAAGGCCAATCAAATTTTTCCACAACTACCCTGCCCATGGGAGGCGCCGACTCCGTCAAACATCTCAACATTAGCATGGATAGAATAATATCCCTAGACCACAGAGGAGAAGCTCCATGCCATACTTCAACACCATCAAGTCTCAAAACCTAGAGCACAAGACAAAGGGAAAGCACCAATGGAGAAGCCACGGCCACTAGGAACTACATGAGTTCCAAAAATTTTGTAGTTGTAGCACATTCTTTGTGTTGTGTCTTAATTTTTTTTCCTTCCACACTGCGGCATAAATCCATTTTCACCATCCAATAATCCCATACCTATCCACTGTGTAATCACTGTAACTTGAGGACGAGTTTTCATTTAGTTGTGGGTATGATGAGTCAAGTTTTGGGTCGACCACGATATCGCATATGCGATATCGTAGCCCAACTGCGATATCGCAGCTTGTCTCTTCATCTATAAATAAGAGGTAGACAGATGAGAAAAGGAGTAAGTTAATTAGTAAGTAAGTAGTTTTAGTTTAAGAGTTTTCATTTCTTTCTCTCAACCCTTCTCTTCTCGTGTATGCCCGCAGTGTGGTGATTGTAATTGTACGACATCCTTATTCAAGTGTGATGTACTTGGACATGCACATGACCGAAAATAAAGATCAAAATTACTTCATCATTATAGCATTCACTTAGCTTAATCATTTAATTAATTGTTATTTACTACTTTCCTAGTTAATCTCTTCTCACCCTTAAACTCCTGTTAAACACGGAATGAGTACAACTTGATTATGAGCATTTAAGTGTGACTACTTGGTAACCCAATAGCATACCTAGGATCTGCACTTTGTAATCCTAGTGGTAGTTGTGCAGGAAGTCCAAGATCTGTATGGATAATCGAGGAACAGATGCTCATCGCACTTAGGCTAGCTTAGATTCTCTCTCACCCTTTCTCTCTTAGCTTAGTGAATATTATTTTCCATTGCCTTCAGGAGTAGCATTAGCATAGGACCACATCATACACCTCACTTTGGACTAAACCATATGTGACAAAGCTAATACTAGTTTAGGTGGGAAGACAGCAAACTATGACCTAAGGCTAACTCTCTAGATTCCACAACTAGTCCGTTTGCGGAGTTTGACAGAATCGCGCGTGTAACGCTCGTATTTGTATGGTTGAGTGTAGGGGTACCTCGCCACTCATCACCTTCCCACAAGCACATCAACCCTAATAGGGAAACAAGAGAGAAATGAAATTACAAGGAATAAATGTAACTCACTTTACAGATCCTTGCACTTTGAGGTATAGTACAACACAATGAACAAATAATCAAGAAAATTAATTTGACAACTAAAGTACACAAGTATAATATACAATGATTAAATTGATAGTGATAATGCTTGTTCAATACTTGTACAATACCCAAGAGAATGAAGTCTTCTTATAGCCTTGAAGTTTCCAAAATCACCTTGAAATTTAAGCAACAACTATCTAACAGCTAGTGTAGATGTCTCATTCAAGATTCGGATGTCTCTTTAAAAATGACATCAATTCTAGGGAGATGTCTCTTCTGAGATGTAGACATCTTCTTTTGTTTTTGAAAGACATCTTTTCTAGGTAACCTCCACTTCGACCAAGATGTCTTCTACATCTATGAGATATCTTCTCTTGATAGGAGACATCTCCTATTTTTAGGAGACATCTTCTCTACATTTGAACTGTGATTCCAAGGCTTCCTCTCGATTACTAAAGCATCTTCGTTTAGCTTATAATCTTCTTTACTCATCCATGTTCACTTGAGTTTCACTTAGACATCCTTGTACTCATCCCTGCTCCCTTAAGTCCTTGTAGTCTCTACTTTAAGATTTCTTGTAGATGTCATTCTCAGCTCTCCTTCATGTCCTACAAAAACATCATATTCCACAACATTATATGTTCTCCATTTTTCTTAAGGTTTTGACATAGAAAAGGTCAACATTCTCCTCCTTTTTGATGATGTCCAAAACTTAAGAAAATGAGTTAGTAGTCTCTAGAAATCATGAATTGTCATATATTCAAAGTATTTCCCATGTCAATAAATATTCAGATCTATCCACATCCAAAATTTCTTCCCCTTTTTGGACAACAGCAAAAAGGAATGTAGCATAACTCCCTGTAAACATATGTAAGAGAGAAGAAATATATTTTTTTGTGTTTTGGATTTTTTTTCTTTTTCTTTTTTCTTTTTTTTGTTTGAGAGCGAAAAAGAGAAAAAAAGTTCAAAGCAAAGAGAACTTACTTGATAGGATAGGATCCTATTCTCGTATCTTTATATAGAGAAGTTAATCATCGCTCATCAAGGGATTTTGTGAAATCATCAACTAGTTGATTTGCAATCCCAATAAACTCCTTTTTTATGTGCCCACATTGAGTATGTTCACATATAAAGTGATAGAGAATCTCAATGTGTTTGGTGTAGAAATTTTGAATTCGATTTTTGTCATGTTAATGGCACTGTTGTTGTCACAAAAGACAAGTGTAGATTATGATTAGACACCTAGGTCTTTAAGTGTCTCTTTCATCCATAAAAGTTGAGCACAACAACTTCCTACTAACATATATTCAGCTTCTGCTATAGAAAGTGCTATAGTAATTTACCTTTTGGTTGTCCAAGAGACAAGGCTTCATCCTAGAAAAAAATTAAGTTTCACTTATGCTTCAACAATTGTCCAAATATCCTACCTAATCTACATCACAATATCTAGCAAGATGACATGGAGAGTCCTTTGGATACCAAAGGCCCCTAGTTAGTAGTACCTTTTAAAAAATGAAAAATTTGTTTAACCATTTTTAAATGATATTTTTTTGGTATGGCCTGATATTTAGCACATATTCCAACACTTAATGCAACTTCTAGTCTACTAGTAGTTAAATAAAGCATACTACCTATCATTCCTCTATAAAGCTTATGATTTATAGGCTTACCTTGATCATCTTTGGTAAGTTTAAAATTTACAACCATAGGAGGGCTCTTTACCTTAACATCAACTAGATTGAATTTGAGAAGAAAATATTTAACATATTTGGTTTGAAAAATGAAGGTTCCTTCTTCAAATTAAGTTATTTGAAATCCAAGAAAGGTTTTGAGTTCTCCCATCATGCTCATTTCAAATTCAAATTGCATAAGATTTGGGAAGTTTTTGCAGAGAGTTTAATTAGTAGCACCAAAAATAATATCATCCACATAAATTTGAATAATAAGTAGATCACTACCTTCTCTTCTAAGAAACAAAGTGACATTAGCATTACCTCTTTCAAAACCATTTGATGTGAGATGTTTAGAGGGTCTTTCATACCAGGCTCTAGGGGCTTGTTTAAGACCATAGAGTGCCTTTTTGAGCTTGTAAACATGATCAGGTTTGATGGGATCTATAAAAGCTTTAGCTTGATCAATGAAAACTTCTTCTTATATGGTTACATTTAGAAAGGCACTTTTGATGTCCATTTGATATAGTTTGATATTTCCAGTACTAGCGTATGCCAAAAGAAGTCTAATAGATTCTAGTCTAGCAACAAGAGAAACAGTCTTATCAAAATAAATCCCTTGTTGTTGATTGTACCCCTTAGAATCTAATCTACATTTATTTTTTATAATATTTTCATTTTCATTAGTTTTTTTTTCTAAAAACCCATTTTGTTCCAATAATGGATTTATGATCTGGTCTAGGCATCGATTTCCATACATCATTCCTAGCAAATTGATTTAACTCATCTTGCACAACATAGATCTAACCTTCTTCTCCTTCAACTTCTTTAAAGTTTTTGGGTTCAAGTTTTGAGAGATAAGTTGAATATGCACAAACTTTCTTATTTTGGCATCTAGTACGAATACCATCTTAAACTTTCCCAATAGCATCATTGAGAGAGTGAATTTTACTTACTCTAGGCACCTTGGGTTGAATAGGGGAAATATCTTCAAATTCATCTTCTTTCTCTTCTTCATGTTCACTATCTATTTCAAGATTCTTATCAACTTGGACTTGAGTGGCACTAGATAATTTTTGAATAGGAATAACTTCATCATCATCTTGTGGAGAGGTAATGTCATGATCATCAACTTTAACATTTATAGTTTCTTCTACAGTATTCATCCTTTTATTTAAAACTATATAAGCCCTGCTAACTAGAAAATATCCTAAGAAAACGCCTTCATTGGTTTTAGAATCAAATTTCCTTAAATTATCGTTATCATTTAGAATATAGCATTTTGAACCAAAAATATGAAAATAACTTACTGAAGGTTATTTACTAGTCCATAATTCATAAAGAGTTTTAGAAGTGAATCTTCTTACTAGAACTCTGTTGGAGACATAACAAGCAATGTTGCTAGCTTCAACCTAAAAATGATAAGGAAGATTTTGCTCATTCAAAATAGTCCTTTCCATTTTGTTCAAAATCATGTTCTTTCTTTTAGCTATGTCATTTTGTTGAGGAGTTCTTGCAGTAGAAAATTGATGAAGTATGTCATTTATTTGACAAAATTGCTTAAACTTGGCATTCTTGAATTCTCCTCCATTATCAATTTTGATAAGTTTAACATTGTAGCCTTTTTCTTTTTTTATCTGATTGCAAATTCTTAAGAAGTGATCAAATATCTCATCTTTGTGATATAAAAAGGCAACCCAAGTAAAATGAGGGTAATCACCAACAATATCCTTTCTTTCCCAAACTGAGTGTTTTAGAAGGACCAACCACATCCATATGGAGAATATCTAAGGGTATATAGGTAGATACATACTTTTTCTTACCAAATCTTATCCTTGTTTGCTTTCCTTTTTAACATGCTTTGCAAGTATTCAGATTAAATTCTTTGAGTTTGGGCAGCCTGCGAACCATTTCCTTTACTACAAGAGTCTAAAGAATTTATTTGTTTATGTGACCTAGCTTCCTATGCCATAGACGAGTATCATCTATACAACTAACTAAGCACTTGGATCCAAAGTTAGGATCATTTCCAAAAATAGTTGTGTAAACATTTCCTTTCCTAGTTCCTTCTATCACAATATTTTTGGTGTTTAAGTCTTGTATTCTAGAAGATTCTTTAGAAAACTAACATTGAAATTTGAATCACAAAGTTGACTAACAAGAAGAAGATTATTCTTTAAACCTTTACTAAAGAAAACCTTATTTAGAGTTGGTAGTCCTTTGCCTTTTCCTCCTATGGTATTAATACCTATTATTGGAGCCTCCATGTCATCTCTAAATGTGATGGTTCCACAATTTTATTCAATGAAGTGGGTGAAGTATGTTTTATCACCTATCATGTGCTGTGAACATCTGCTATCAATATACTAGATGACATTTTTGGCATCAGAGAAAATTATTTGAGCCATCATTTTCTTTTCAAGCTTCTTTGCTTTTTGTTTCCAAATGTACAAATTTCCTTGCCTATACTACTTTTGCAAACACCAAGTGTATTGATTCATTCTAAGATAGCCAAAAGCTTGAATATGATGAAATTTACCATAAAAGAAACAATTTAATAATCTAATTTTTAACTTTTTACCAAAACTTGATTGATTTTCTTTTGTAGAACCTTTCAAACATCCATCTTTTTTTATTTGGTCTTTGATTTTCTCTAAATATTTCTTGCCCATCTACTCAATCACATTGGTTAGTCTTTGAATCTCAACCTTAAGGTCTGAGTTTTCTTTCTTAAGACAAGAACATTCATCATTAAGAGACATAATTTTCATATTCCTGATCTGTAAAACATCTTTCATATCAACACATAAGCTTTAAAAAGAAATAACTTCATGGAAAAATAGCCCATACCTTTCTTCAAAGAAAAATTCATTATCTTTCCTACCCTTGTCATCCAGATTGTTGCTAGTTTGACTAATCTTATAGTCATAGTTTTTCTTGTTTCTAACTGTAAAAAGAGGAATGAAAGATTTACCTCTGTAGATGTGTTAAAGAAGTTGAATAGAATAATTGATGAAGTTTATAAGCCTCCTTGTTCAATTGTGTCTAACATAGATTGCCCCTTCCATGTTCATGTTGCTTTATCTTCAAGAGATAACCTTGCTCTAAGGATCATAGAACTTAGAAGAGGGGATGTATAAGTTTTCCAGATCAAAATTTATAGCCACAAAAACCACAACCGAATTTAATGTGGTTCCCCAACTCGGGTAGTCCACACTTAGAGGGTAGTTCACTTGCACACCTCTAGACTTTGTTTCTTTGAAATGTGGTTTGAAGGGCACCGCACCCTATACAAGCTCTAAGCTCTACTTTGGAGTGTTTTGTCATCGCAAAACCACTCAACCTCGTAGGGTCCCAAGAAGCTTAGAAAGTGGCTTAAAGCATCCCACAACCATTACAAATTGAGCTTTACTCTGATGTATTTTGATGTTGTACACTCAATCCCATAGGATCCTAACAAGTTCAATATCAATGCCTTCCCTTAAGAAGCACATCAAACCCAGTGGGGCAGCAAGAGAGAAACAAAATTACAAGGAATAAATATAACTCACTTTATAGATCCTTACACTTTGAGGTATAGTACAACACAATCAATAAACAATCAAGCAAAATGATTTGACAACTAAAGTACACAAGTATAATATACAATGATTAAATTAATAGTAACAATGCTTGCTTAATACTTGCACAATACCCAATAGAATGAAGTCTTCTTAGAGCCTTGGAGTTTTCAAAATCACCTCAAAATTCATGCAATGGCTATCTAATGGCTAGTGTAGATGTCTCCTTCGAGATTGGGAAGTCTCTTTGAAAATGAATTCGATTCTAGAAAGACATCTCTTCTGAGATGGAGATGTTTTCTCTTGAAAGGAGACGTCTCCAATTTTTGGGAGATGTCTTCTCTAGGTGACCTCCACTTCAGCCAAGACATCTTCTACATTTGGGAGATGTTTTTTGCTGATATGAGACATCTCTTGTTTTTGGGAGATGTCTTCTCTGCATTTGCACTTTAATTTAAAAGTTTCCTCTCAATCACTGGAGCATCTTTGTTTAGCTTATAGTCTTATTTACTCATAAATGCTCACTTGAGTTTCACTTAGATATCCTTGCACACATTCATGCTCCCTTAAGTCCTTGTAGTCTCCACTTTGAGATTTCTTGTAGATGTCATTCTTTGAGATATCCTTCATGCCCTGCAAAAACATCATATTCCACAACATTTTGTGTTCTCCATTTTCCTTAAGGTTTTGACATACCAAAAGGTCAACAATTAGATGATAGTTAAGTAAGATAACTTTGAAACCTAAGTATGACATCAGAAATGATATAAAATTTTGTGTTTGATGTTTGATAAGAGTATGTGATTTTCATTTATGATTTAATGTTAGATATTCATTTAAACATTGTGTTACGTTGGGTTTGTACATTTATCTTACTATGACTCAAACCATAGTATTATGTACTATGAAACTTGATTATAAGTTTGTGAATAATGTAAGTTTAATCCCTAAAATTGTAGAACAAACTTATGTTTCCTTATACTCTATTATATTCAGTGGGAAAAAACATTGAGTTATTTTACTAAGGTGTAATATAAAAGTTAAAATTTTGGCCTACTAGAAGGCATGAAACTTTCTGTAAGCTTGGTTCAACTGAAGTGTGATAGGCTACGAGTAACACTATCTCGCCATTTTAGCCGAAAGGCATAATAACCATCTAGTAGATGAAAAATGGTTGAAATTTTGGCCTATTGGAAGCATGGTTTAAGTGGATTGAGAGCAGCTACAAGTAGCACTATGTCGCAGTGTCATCCAGAAGTCATAATACTAACTAAAAGATGTGAAATGGTTATAATTTTGGCCTACTTGAAGGTACAAAAACCTTTTGGAAAGTTGGTTTAGGTGGAGTGTGAGTAGCTATGAGTAGCACTATCTTGCAATGTTAACCGAAAGATTGAAAATGGTTGTAATTTTGGCCTAACGGGTGGAACAAAACCTTCTAGAGGGCTAGTTCAAGTGGATTGCAGGAGGCTACTCGTAGTACTTTCTCGTAGTGTCATCCAAAAGTCATAAAAACTATCTAGAAGATGAAAATTGGTTGTGATTTTGGCCTACTCAAAAGTGCTTAACATACTGGATGCCCTATTCTAATGGAATGTAAGAGGCTACAAATAGCACTATCTTGTATCTTGCAACATCATCTAGAAGTCATAATACTAATCGAAGATGTGAAATGGTTGTAATGTTGGCCTATTGGAAGGCATAAAACCTTCCAAAGAGCTAGTTCAAGTGAAGTGCGAGTAGCTGCAAGTAGAATTTTGTCGCAGTGTCAACCAGAAGTCATAGTACTAACTAGTAGATGCGAAATGGTTGTCATTTTGGCCTATCAGAAGGCCAATTTAGGTGTAGAGTGTGAGAGGCTATGAGTAACATTTTCTCATAGTGGAAGTCATAATAACTATCCGGTAGATAAAAAATTGTTGTAACTTTGGCCTCTCATAAGGCACAAAACCTACCAATAGCCTAGTTTTAGTGGAGTACAAGAGGCCGCAAGTAGCATTGTCTCGCAGTTTTCATGCAATAGTCATAACAACTATCCAACAGATAAAAAATAGTTGTGATTTTGGCCTATTAGAAAGCACATAACATATCGGAAGCCTCGTGCTAGTGGAGTGTGAGAGGCTATGAGTCGCACCATCTCATAGTTTCAACCGAAAGGCATTCAAACCTTCCAATAGAGAGTAATTACTTGGTATTTGAGTCTCTTAGAAGGCAAAAGATCATTCAGAAGGTAGACTACATGTAGCATTGTCTTGCAATGTCATCTAAAAGTCATGATACTAACTGAAAGATACAAAATGATTGCAATTTTTGGCCAATCGGAAGGCACAAAATCTTCCGAAAAGCCAATTCAAGTGGAGTGTGAGCAACTACGAATAGCATTGTCTTAAAGTGTCTATCGAAAGTCATAGTACTAACTAGTAAGATGCGAAATGGTTGTCATTTTGGCCTACCGAAAGGCACAAAAGCTTCCAGAAGGCCAATTGAGGTGGAGAATGCAAAAGGCTGTGAGTAGCACTTTCTCGTAGTGTCATCCAGAAGTTACAATAACTATTTGACAGATGAAAAATGGTTGTAATTTTGGCCCACCAGAAGGCACACAACCTACTGAAAACCTTGTTCTAGTTGAGTGCAAGAGGCTGCAAGTAGCACTATTTCACAATTATCATCCATTCAGACCTTCTAAGAGAGAATAATTGCTTGGTATTTGAGGCTTCCAAAAGGCAAGCTATGTGTGACACTGGCTCAAGCTATGTGTAACACTGGCTCACCGTGTAATCCGATAGTCATAATGATTATCGGATTTAGATTACTGAAGGAAGGCACGTAACATACAAGTTTGGTGGAGTGCGAGAGGTTGCAAATAGCACAATTTCACAATTGCAACCGGAAGTGATCGTGGCCTTCCAAAAGGTGAAAAATGTTAAAAATTTTCAACTACCAAAAGCATGCATGAAGGACTGGTTGCAGTATCTCTTGCAGTTCACACCAAAACGAAAAAAACATTGAAATTTGCTGTTGCTCATTTGCTACGTGTGGCTGCAGGTTGCAATAAATCATGGAAGGCAGAAGCATATGCGAGTTGCGAGTTGCACGAGATGGTCGACAACATGAGTATGTGTAGATATATATATATACATGAACAAAAAACACACCAATTGCACGAGATGTCGACAACATGAGTATGTATAGATATATATATATATATACATGAACAAAAAACACACCAAGGGACATTACGACAAACATGAAATTCATAACATACGTACCCATTGTCACACCAACCACATACCGCACCAAAATACGTACCCATCGTCACACCAACCACATACCACACCAACTACATCATAGGCTTTGTAACTGAATCACCCTATAGGCTTTGTAACTGAATCACCCTATAAATCACGCTAAACCGAATCCACGCTGCCTAAGAGACCTGTAACCTTGTCCTGTCCTGAATCGACGTTGAAGCCCAAGTAGCTAAACCGAATACACGCTTTTTTCACGCTTTTTTTTGTAGCTAAACCGAATACACGCTTTTTTCACGCTTTTTTTGTAATATTACGATGAAAAAGCATGCTGGCTTTATAATATTACGAGGGATAGCTGAAAAGCGCTGTGTGTTGTATAATGTTACATTGTATAACATCATGAAAATACCCCCGTGCTTTGATATACGCCAAATTTGAACCGAATATTACGTCGTATAATGTTATGAAAATACCCGAATATTACGTCGTATAATGTTATGAAAATACCCCGTGCTTTCACATACGTCAAGTCTGAACCGAACCCGCGTAACCTTTTGAGACTTTAACCCACGTAACCTCAACCTCCAAGTAGATTAATCCCAACCTCACCTCAAGTAACTTGAACAAAGTTAAGGAATGAGCAAAGTTGACGAATAAACAAGAATAAGCAAAAACGTAACCTCACCTCCAATAAGGAACAATAAGCATTAAACCTAAGATGCGCAACGATAAGCAAAACCTAAAGCCTCCCTCCTCTTCAGATAAGCAAAAACTTAACCTCCTTCCTCGTCGGATGATAGCGCCTGATTGTCCACATTTTGAATATCTGCCTTAGTTTTTATATGGGTGCCAGGCCTGAATTTTCAGCGATCAATGCTTAATTGAAAATTCGAAACGAAACGACATATTGCTCTGGCTATTCGAGGTGCTTATTAGGTGATGCCTGCGGCCTTCGCAATTCCAAGTTCTTTTCAGTAGAAAGGCAGTTTGCAGGTACCACACATTCGAAATTTAAAATGCCTTTTAAATGAAATGCATTTCTAAGAAAATCTTAAAGCAACCTGTATGCACAACCAATTTTTGCCCTCTCTATATTTCTTATTCTGCCGATCAATTTCTATCACTGATGTATAGTTCAAGATGGCAACAGGAAAGTACAAGCAAAAGCTAAATTAACCTGAAACAAAATATTCATTAACATAGATTTTTAAACATACAGTACTAGATTATTCTTCTGGAAAAGTCGGAATTAAAAGCAGACATAAACCGGAACGACGAACTGTTTATGCTTAACACGAAAACCATGATCACACCAGCAGACAAGACAGGAAACAGGCGTTTTTACTTATTTATTTATAATGGCCTGATGATGATTCATGGAATACATAACTTGCTTAGGCTGCAGAGATCTGGATTTGCTTAATGTCTGGTTCAGGCTGGGGTTTCTTTGGCACGGTAATGGTAAGAACGCCGTTGTCCATGGCAGCTTTGATTTCATCGACCTTAGCATTATCAGGTAAACGGAAGCGCCGAACGAATTTGCCATGCGAACATTCCACGCGGTGCCAGCGCTCATTCTTCTCCTCCTCCTCGCGCTTCCTTTCTCCGCTAATTTGCA
>MNCI01004010.1:260092-284595 GCA_015680685.1 Gnetum montanum | reverse complement strand
CATAGTGTAACAAAATGTACCCCAAGGGGTCATAAAGGTAGTATTAAACTAGTGCTCTAGGTTGATTTGAATCTAGTTATAACCCAAGAAATTATCCATGAAGGACAACAAGGCATGACTATCTATGGTATTGACCAATTTGTCAATACTAGGCAATAGAAAATCATCTTTAATGGTTGCCTTATTCAANATACTAGGCAATAGAAAATCATCTTTAATGGTTGCCTTATTCAAGTATTGGAAGTCTATGCAAATGTGTATACTTCCATTTTTCTTAGGTACCACCATGATGTTGTAGACCTAGTCTGCATAGTTAATGGCCTGAATGAAACCAAATTTTTAGAGCTTGTTGATTTCATCATGGACTACTAATGCCACATCAGGTATAAACTTGCAAACTTTCTACTTAATTGGTTTTATGTTTGGATTGAGGATTATGTTATGTTGCATTACGCAAGGATCTAGGCATGGCATGTCTTTGTAAGACCATGCAAATATCTTAATTTTTTGTTGAGTACTTTTGTGATGTTCTAGACATGTTGAGGCTCTAAAAAAGAACTAAGTTTCAATGTTTTTTCCTTGCCACTAGGTGTTGCTATAGGGATTTTAACAAGGGAATCCTCAATGATGTTTCTTACCTCTAAATATAGAGCCTTAACTAGATAGTCTAGCTAGTCTAGTGGTGATTCTACAAATGTTATGTATTTGTTGTAGGCTATAGGCTCAAGGTCTAGGCATTGTGGATTAATGCATTAGGTAAGATCACCATGGGGCTGAATGAGGACCAAAGGTGAGTGAGGATGCTCGTACGTAGCCATGCTATATTCCTATGATAATCCTGCAAAAATAACTAGAAAAACATCAAGCCACACATATCTTGATAAAGTTGATATGCATAAAATGGAGGAAAGAAATGCAATAAAGTTTCACCTAAGTATTCAAATGTGATATTAAAAAGCAAGAAATGCATGGGCTAGTTCTAGGCCTTGACAAGCCATGGGTGCTAGTTTAAGGTCTTAGTAGACGATGTTGTGTGCTAGATGTGTTATTCGAGCAAGGCTTGGTGCAGTAGAAAAGTGAAATTAGATTGGATGTTCACTGGATAGCAAGAAAAATTTAAAATTTTTCTTAAGTTTGGGGCAACCAAAAAAATCAAAAATTTTCTAAATCTGGTGACTATGTTCTACATAATGCAAATAAGATTGAGCATAGTCCCAAGATTGATAAATCAGTAAGTGGTCCCAAGGGGTATAAAAGCATATTTTACCTTGGGTAAGTCTATCATTTTCAAAGGTGAAGATGCAAAGTTTTAGAACATAGCATAATATGTAAAGAGTGTAGTTACCAAGATGACATACTAAAGTGGACACCAGCACCCAAGACTGACCAATGTGGATGAGAGAGAGTGAGCATTAGGACGCCTATCATGGGCACGCATGGAGGAATGAAGGGCATTGCCATCTTCTAGGTACCCCGACTATGCTCTCCCCTTTTTCATTTCTTGCATTTCACTTTGCTAATTCTTTACATTAAGTGTTTGGGGATCTAGGCGTTGGTGGAACCCTACCATGGTAAGGGTTACTATTGCTATGGTCGTGGTAGGGAGAAAAGGCATGCACACATGGGAAGAGAGTTTTGTGGTGTTTTTTGTTGTGAGGGCTTTACTGCTATGCTTGGACTTGATGGGCATCTGTGACCTTTCTTTTGGTGATTTCTAGTGGGAAAGGATTTTTTGAAGGCCTCAATTGTGGCAATGGCTAGAGTAGCCATAGGTGAAAAGGCCACAGGTCACCACTGGGGCCACACGTGGGGCTAGGTTTGTTTGCTACGAAGGGTGCAATGCAAGATACTATAATAATAATTTTTTTATTCTAAATTTCACTAGGTAGGGCAAGGGATTAGGGCTACAATGGTAGCCTTGGGCCATTACCCATGAGGTTGAGAGCATGATAGAGGGTTTGTACTATTTTTTTTAAATTTTGAAATGTGTGCAAGGCATGCAAGGTGGGGATGAAGGCACCAGAAATGGCTAGGATAGCCTACTACAAGGTGAGGAACATAACAAGGGATTTTTCCTTAATTTCTTTTTTCATTTTTTGCATAAAAAGAAAATGTAGGTGTGGTATGTTTGGAGGCCACAAGGGTTATGGGAATGTTGCATCCTATGACAAAGATGCATAGCTATAGAGGCTATGAGAGGGAACAACAGCAAGGCACATTTCTATGTATTTTTTTAATTTTATGAAAAAATTATAGAAGTTGGGTAGGGTAAGAGGTGTGGCATGTGGTAGTGCTGTTAGTATGGGAAGCATGGCTATGAGGGCCATAGCCATGGCTAGCGCTTAGTGCACAGTGGGGTGAGAGTGGCTAGTGGGGCAGTATACAGTGCCACGATGGGGCACTGAATGATGGAGAAGAGAACGTTGGGACAATGTTCATTCCTTAGTTCATTTTCCATAGCAAGAACTATGCTCATATCTTGCAGGTACACTTGATGCCAAGTGTTCGTCGAAATGGCCTATGCTGAATAGTTAATTTTTTGGTCAAAATGTTGGACTACTTTTGTCAAAATTTTGGACTACGCTCTATGGGAAGCATACTCAATAGTTAGAATTTTTTGCTACAATCTAGGATTACACTCTACAGTGTCTAGAGCATGGCCAAAGTTAGAATAATTTTTTGTCTTCCTTGACTATGCTCTTAGGGGTAACCTAGAGTGAGAATTTTTTGTGACTGTTCCAAGCTACATTGCTAGGAGTTAGAGAAATTTTGCAAAAGTTGTGCAAAGTGATAAACTTGTGCAATGTACAATGCTAATATGAAATTTCCATAACATGCAAACTTTAATGCTAAACGTGCAAACATACAAAACAAAACACTAATGTTATGTGAATGTGTTGTACCCCAGTGACTACCAGGCATGTCAAATGTATGTGTTGATGTCCTATACCTATAGGGCCCCAGGGGACCCTAAAATATATTTGCTAATCCTATGCTATTTTATGTTAGATTTTGTTAAGTTTAATTTTTGTCATTTTTTGCATCTAGTGTATACTAATACTTCGTTTGTTGTCTTTTGTGGTTGCAGAGTGTTGCTAAAGCCCATCCTAGTTGTCATGGAGCTCATTGGCATTCTTGGTTGTATGAGCAAGCCTATCCCTAACATGCCTACACTAATATGTAGATAGATTATTTGGCAGTGTGGTTCCAGTTAGGGGCACACGAGTTCTTGGCATTCTTGTTGCAACACTTCAATGTGATGATGTGGTCATACTTAGCAATGAAGGCTATAAGCATCATCATAGAGATATTTCTACCTAGGGTTAACTGGGACATTTTGAGTTTTATTTCTAATGAGCTCATTACTGGTGATGATAGAGTAGGTAGTTTGAGTAGAGGCCCTAGGAGTGCTTGACCCTTATCCCATATTTGGAAAATGCTAGAGTTCGGTTGCTACAATAAGAGCAACACCCTCTTTGTTACTTTTTGCATGCATACTTTGTTCTAGAACCCACCTAGAATGGTATACTACATTGGAGGGTAAGTGCTCTTATGGTTTTTACATTATCTTTCTTTACTACTAGCTCGTGAAAATTTGTTAACTGCTCATGCTAATGCTAGATTCAAAGTGGATAAGCAAAGTCACCATGATGAGGAAGAGGCTCTTGCCTTGACTCGTACCATCATAGAGGTGTTCTCCTTTAGTTAAAATGTTTAGGAGGTTGTCCTTGAGCAATTGGGAGCTAATCTAAAGGATTACCCTACCTAGTATCTGAGGGTGTTCGAGTAGTGCAAGATCCATGATTGGCTAAATGAGGAATGAACTAGTGGTGAGCTCAACCTAGAAGAGATGCTTACACCACTACCTTCATCTCACATACCATTTGTTCCACATAAACATTTACTATTTTGGCTCTCATGCTTGCTTACATATGCTTATTGACTTATCTTTACATGATTTTAACATTGTTTTTGCCTTTGTTCCAGCTATAGTTGCTTCAAGAGACATAATGGTGGTTACCACAAGCCACACTGAGGACACCCTCATCATGAAATATGGTGATGTGCATGGGGCATATAATTGGTTATGCCACTAGACCTCAAAGATGCCAACCAGTCAACTCACACATGTTGAGCTGATGGACCTTTTTCTAGCCTTTACCCCAAGCATTCTGATGATTGAAATAGTCACCATCATACTCTCCTTCAGTAGTGATGTCTATCACTTCATCACCCATGTGTGTGGTATGAGGGTAGTTTTGGACCTTAATGAGAACTTCTTCACTGACCTCTTTGGCGTTCCCACTGATGGTCTATTGGTTGTTGATAAGGACAATAGGGAGGTGGATTGTAGAGGAGAGATCGAGGGATGTTTGGGGACCACTTCATCTCACAAAGGCATCCCGATTAAATATGGGCATATGCCTAGGTTTCAAGAGCTCTACCCTCTCTTTCATGTCCATGCCTTTCTACAGTTACTCTTCAAAGGGAAAATCCTTGGAATTGAGCAAGTGAAGATGATGACGGAGGTGCTATAGGAGGGCACAAGGTTCAACTGGGTCTCCTACATTGCCACTAGCCTACATGCAGAGATCACTAGGCTATGCTTCAACCTCTAGGCAAGGTTCCACATGCTCTTCACATTCTTCATAGGGTATCTGCAAAGATTCACAGAGCTCTTAGTGGTTCAAGATAAAGGATGATGGGTCATGCAAGATTGTGAAAAGCTGTAAAATCCTTGGGTAAAACACATGTTTACAATCACTCATATGCAAGATCCCCCAAAGGGATCAATGAGTCATACTCAATGATGACCAAAGGTCTTTTGGGGCAATCACATTATTTGCATGATAGCACAGAAAAATGTTTCCTAGTTGTTATTGCAGATGTAAACAAGGCTAACCACTATATTGTAGAAATGGTGGGGCCATCCAAGGTGAAGATTAAGAGGCCATGCTTGGTAGAGGAGACTACTGCTAAGGTTGGGGGGGCAAGCATCAAGAAGATCTACCTTAAAATCCCCAGTTTGTGCACAGATGTTATAGGTTAGTATTTGTATATCACTAGATGCCTTCATTTCATATTATTTTTATGTTTGTTTCTATGTTATGCTAATGCTAAAATGTTATGTTTGTAAATTAGGAGAGAGGGCTACCAATGTAGCAGTGGCAACAATAGTAGAGGTAGTCCCTCCTCAAGCTGAGGAGGGGGAAGCACATAGAGAGGAGCTGCATGAGGCCTTTGAGACCCTCTAGTAATTGGAGGCAAAGGGGTTATTTTACCTCAATGGGGATAATTTTCTAGCCTCTTTGATGGTGTGTAGTTGGGAGACTCCCTGCTCTCACACCTATAGGCTTGCTAGGTAAGTACCTTAGATTACCATCTATTGTTGTTCTTTTGCTCTTGCATCTTTGGCTATTTATTTGTTGCTTATTGCTTCATTGTGTCACAACCCCAAATGAGCCTATTAGCAATCCATTGTCTATGTCTACCTACCATATGAAGACATGGGTAGAAACACTTGACAAGTTTGCCTTCATGGAAGGCATTGTTGAGGACATGATTGACTACCTACAATAGGTAGATCCCAAGCTTGGTATGCATATAATGTTGCTTTACTTAGGTTTCTTTATTGATTTTAATGCTTAGTCTATGTCTAAGGTTGATTTTCTTATTGCATGCCAATAGGTTCTAAACTTTGCTATGATTCAAGTAGAGTGGCTAAAGTAGATTTCATCGTTGAATTCCCTCTTGAAGTAGAGCAGGTATCTTGTTGTGTGTACTAGGAAGTCAACAAGTGTGTGCTTTCCTATGTGAAAGTGTTATAGATCTATAGGCACTCAAATGAGAACCTATGGAAATGTGTGCATGAACTTTAGGAAAGAGTGATGAGCTAAGACATGAAGATTGAGAACCTTTAGTCCTGATATGACTTCCTAATAGCTCAATCATAGGGAGATAGTATCTGGTGAACCATAGAGATCAATTACACCAGGTACTAGTCAACCATCCAGGGCAAGAATGAGGCCACCTAGGAGATCATTGAGTAATGGCTATAGATGGACTTTCTTGTCCAAAAGAACTAGGATTGGAAGAATTTCAATGCCAATGTATACAAGTAGGGACATATGCAAAAGAACCACAAACACCACTATAAGTGCACGCGAGATGCATATCTTCAGTAGCTTAAGGAAGAGTCCATCAAATGCCATTGCCTTAAGATGTTACTTGAGACAACTAGTAGGATATGGGCCTACAAGTTGTTTGCTTGCCATAGCATGGTGAGTGGCTCTCTAAAGAGGTAAATTTTTATGCTCTTAGGAGAGGCTTCCCTCGTCACATTTTCTATGGAGCCACCTACATGGACCACCATGGACAAAGACAAGATATTTTCAGGAGTTGACTTTGGCCAGGAGGACTATATGTGGCTATCTAAGGCTAAAATCCTCTAATTCCTAGAGGAGGGCCTTGATAGCTTGCCTCTAGACATGATCAATGTGGGAACCTCTTAGGTTAGCTTTTGTGTTGTCCTTTTACTTTTCATGATAGTGTGCATATTGTACATTTGGTTACAAGTTTGTTGCTTTATTATTATTGTACTATTAATAGGCACTAGGTGATTGATGAGTGGCAAGGTACCCCTACACTCAACCATACGAATAAAAGTGTTCACGCATGATCCAGTCGAATTCCGTGGATAGGCTAGTTGTGGTGTCTAGATAGTTACACGTTGATCGCAGTTCACTGTCTTCCCACCTAGACTAGTATTTTCTTTTTCATGTATGGTTTAGTCTAGAGTAAGGAGTATGATGTGATCCTAAACTAGTGCTACTCCTAGAGACAATGGAACATAATCTTAATTAAACTAATGAGCAATAGGAAATGAAGTCTAAGCTAGCATAAGTGTGATGACCATCCATTCCTTAATCATCCATACACATCTTAGACCTCGTGCATGACTACTACTAGGATTACGAAGCTTAGATCCTAGGTATGCTACTAGGTTACCAAGTAGTCACACTTAAATGCTTGTGATTAAGTCATACTCATTCTACATTTAACAATAGGAATAGTAAATGATGATAAATAAATATTAACTAAGAAAATAATAAATAATAATAACAATTAAACAATTAAAACTAAGTGAATGCTGCAATGATGAAGTAATCTCGATATTTATTACAGATCATGTGCATGTCCAAGTACATCACACTCGAATACAGGTTTCATAAAATTACAATCATCACACTGTGAGCATGCACTTGGGAAAATATTCTAACTCCTATGAAAAAAAACTGCAAGAACTTCCCTACAATTAAACCAAAAGATGCCTAAGTGTGGCAGGTGCACGCTTATTTATATGCTAGAATAGACATTGTGTATATGGGGCTACATATATGGGGTTGCATTTACGGGGCCTAGTATACACATCAGGCTTCGTATATGGGGCCTAGTAAATGTAGCGAGATTAGTATACAGGGCCTAGTATACGGGGCCTAGTTAACCACAATTCATCATACCCCCATGACTGAATAACAACTCGTCCTTGAGTCAAAGAAAGTGAGGAACAAGATCAATTGATTACATAGTGGATAGGTATGGGATTATTGATTGACTAGAAATTTATTCATGCCACAATGCATATGAAAAAAATAGAATTGGGACACAGACACAGAATTACAAGACTTTGTTGGAACTCATGTGGATCCTAGTGGTAGTGGCTCCTCCATGGGTGCCTTTCCTTTTTCCTATGCTTCAGGCTTCTAAGATTGATACCACTGAAGACGCGTCTGACGTTTCTTCTCTTCTATCTAAGAATTATGAGTCATCCATGTTGATGTTCCCATGTTTGATGAAGTCGGCACTTCCCATGAACACAATAGCTATAGGAACACTTGACTGGCCTTGAAATGTTATGCAGAAAATAGCTATCATTCCTCTTCATAATATTAGGCCCTAACTTCTCCTCCTTTTGCTTGGATATATTATGCAGTAATAGGAGTTCCATGATGGATGCTAAATGATTGTGCCTTCTGCTCTGCATGTTCTACATGAGGTCCTTGGCCTCTTCCTCCCCCAAGTTGTTTAGTTACACCTTGAGAAGTTCCTCCTTGTTGTCTTCTTTTAAGGGCCATCTATAATCACACAAAGATCAATTGTTAGTAAGGATATTGAAAAAAGTTCAATGATTTCGTACCTTACTCATTTCCTTTAATAAATGTTATGTGATTTTAGAGTTAGAAATGTTTTTGAGGAAGTTTCCCTAAAAGTTTAATGTTGAACTTGGTTTTTTTAGGTGACACATAAAAGGACCTAGTTTTGAAGAAGGTTTGATAAAATGATGACAAAGGAAATAATAGATTTGACAATGAAGTACTCAAAGGGTATAAGANGAAATAATAGATTTGACAATGAAGTACTCAAAGGGTATAAGATGATATGTAACAAGTACAAATTACAAAAGTCACACAAGTGGATCCTCCCCAAAGTAGGTTCCAACCTATAATGCCCTTGCATAACCACACCTTAAAATGTCTATAGGCACTAGAAAGGTTAAATGTAATCTATGCTGATGTAAGAAAACACACACATGTTAATACCACCATGATGAGATATGAATTCAATGCTACACAAGATACTATTCACAAATACATGAACAGCAAGATGGGATGAATCAGAGAAGGGATTGTAGAGATTGGAATGTGAGGTAATTGACTTGAGGCACAATGAATTCTCAATGTAAGACATGATTAATGTGTCATTAACCTATTGCTCAAAGATCAGGACCAAGTCTATTCCTCTTATTAGTGACATCACATTGTTTTTTCCCAATGATAGACAACAATAAGAGCACCATGATAGCAAGGTGTAGGATCACTTGGTGTTTTGTTCAAGGGATGAGTAATTCAGAATTGCTTTGTGGCACTTTGATCTTGATCTTTTCTTTTTCTTCTCTTTTTTTCTTCTGTGTGGCTGCTTTGACACACTCTTCTTGCTCTTTTTTCTGAATGTTTAATCTAGAGAAGCTACCTACCTTAAGGCATTGGTGCATGTATTTCCAATGGGACCCCCTAGAATAACATTGAGTTTCCTTTATTGAGTGCCTTTTGATTACTCTTACTCCCATTTTTTGTTAAATCTACAAGGATCTTAGTACAACCAAGCTACATGATAGCACCTATAGATGTCACCAAAGAGAATCCACAAGTTCCCTTGATGTCACACCCTGGACATTCCCTCTTAGTCCATCATTTTTCACTCTAGGCATAATGAGCAAAAAATTACTTTAAGTTTTAATGATGTAAAGAATATCATCGTACCCAGAGTAGAACCTTTTATTAATAGAATGGTTGGGTGGATGCGATGGTCTCGCTATTCAAATAATTAGTCACCTGAGATTTGATAGCGTAGAACAACACCTCAACCAACAAGTCACATGAGTGTTTTATTCATAGATGATATTACTCATAAAAAGATAAAAAGATAAATTAAAAGGTGGAAAATTGGAAAACAAAAAGTTGAAAAATTAAAGAAAAAAAACATTTATTAATTCTGTGTTGTTAGAATGGGGGATACCCCTCATAACTAAACGGTTGAGCATGGCTAGAATTAATAAATGGAAGGTGGGGATCCTTGCATGTTGAAAATATTAGGACCTAGTCATACTTACCCCATTGGGGTTCACACACTTGATTAGAGTTGACATAGTGGAGCAAGTTATAAGATGTGGTTAATTTATAAGGAGTTGACCCACTGTGGTACTTATGACCATAAGATGGTATGCAAGGATCAACATGTCTCCCCATGTGGCAATATTCATTGGGCCCCATGGTTGTTGGAGTATTGGGTGGTGGCCTTGATAAGGTAACATGAGGCATTGGGTTCAAAGAGGAAGATGCACCACAGTGTTGGATTTGTGTTGAGTTGGTAGATGCAGTGGTTTCTGAACTGTGGTGTTCCTTTCGATGGTCACATAAAAGAAGGGACGCCTTCGATGTTGTGAAGGACCTCCACTGTTGTTGACAGTACCAACACAAGTAACGTTTGTAGGTTGGTGCTATGGTACAAAATATTCTGGCATAGTTAGCAATGATGTAAAAAGGGGTGAAGTATGAGAATATTGAGGTTGAGGAGAAGTGTAAGGCACATGAGGTGGTGATCTTGTTGGAGAGGACATGGGAGGATAGTACTCGGGAGAATGATAACCATGATGTGAGGTAGAGTATGCTGATCTTGTTGGATAAATAGGGTTTTGAACATAATAAGCATTTGGTGCTGGGACATACGAAGGGTATGGTCCAATTGGCGGTGGCCTCCCCCATGACTGAGGTTTTTGCCACTGTGGTTGGACACAGTATTTTTGTATGAACTTTGGATGTAACATTCCTTCCCAATGGTCATGTAAATGTGATAAGATTGAACATTGACTTTTGGGGTGATCGTACAAGCAGATATTACATTGATATGTATGATTGGCAGTTGTGTTCTTCTCCTTGTTCTCTTCAACCCTTCTTTCTGATTGTCGCGGGGTGTCCTGTCTTGTTTCTCAATTTGGCATAGTTCATCCTCTAATAATGTTGGCATATTCTTGACATGTTTCATGTACCTAGTCTATCATCTTATTGATATTTGCCTCAATTTCATCTAGTGATTGTAGGATTGGCAAAGATGATTCCACCTCCTTGAAGTGAGTTGATTTCTCCTCTTCATGATCATGGACTCTTGTTGAGTTAAGATTTTGGTCTTGTTGAGAACTTTCAACATTCTCCCATTTGGCTATTTCTCCTTCTTCTTTTGCTATCCGCTTAATAAGATCTTGGCATTGATGGGTTCGTAGCTCATATAGTTGACCTTAGGCATACATCCCTAGGGTCTCCCTTGTTTCATTACAGAGTCCATCTGTGATATGGTTCATTAGCCTCTCCTCAGAGAACCCATGGACTAGGTAATTGTTTAACAGTGAATAATATCTTTCTAAGGCCACATCCAAGGGTTCATGTTGTGCTTGTTTCCATTCTTGGATTTGTATCCTCAAGGCTGATACTCTTGCATAAGTTTGATATCTTTCATAGAAATGGTCTACCATTGTTGGCCAACATCGAATTGATTTTGGTTTTAATGACCTATACCATACTTTTGCTTGGCCAACAAGTGTTAGAGTAAAGAGCGTAAGCATTTTCCACCCATTATCAATATTGTTCCATGTACAGGCATCATAGAAGGCTTGTAAATGTTGTTGCAGATTTGAATCATAGCCTCCTAAAAACTGGGAAAGTTGTTTAAATCAAGCACAAGTAGACAGCTTTCCTTACGATGCCTATGGGCTATTTGAATAGCCTCTTGTATTTACGTTAAGATTGTAGTGGCCAGTAGGGGTTCATCGTCATTAGGTATGTTATGCAGTTGTGAGTTGGGATGATGTTGTTTACGTTGATGCTCATAGGGAACCCCTACATTAGATTGGGTACTCCAAATTTCATCTTCATTATCATATAATTTTTTGGTTTTCCAATGAATTGCCTTAATAGTTGTTGCATTGTCATAGTCTTATGAGAGATACATGGTTGTAAATTTATGTGTGATTTAATTACAATTATTATTATTATTTTTCTAAAATATATATTGTCAAGGCTTTGTTACAGCGATCTTGTATGATGTAACTAATCAAAATAACTAGCACCATCCCCAGAAACGGTGCCNCATTCCTTGATTATCCATACACATCTTGGACTTCATGCATAACTACCACTAGGATTACCAAGTGTAGATCCTAGGTACGCTACTGTGTTACCAAGTAGTCACACCTAAATGCTCGTGATTAAGTCGTACTCATTCCACATTTAACAACAGGAATAGTAAATGATGATAAAGAAATATTAACTAAGAAAATAATAAATAATAATAATAATTAAATAATTAAAACTAAGTGAATGCTACAATGATGAAGTAATCTCTATATTTATTGCCGATCATGTGTGTGTCCAAGTACGTCACACTTGAATATAGGTTTTGTACAATTACAAGAATCACACTACGGGCATGCACTTGGGAAAATATTCTAACTCCTACGAAAACAAGCTGCAAGAACTTCGCTACAATTAACCCAAAAGATGCCTAAGTGTGGCAAGTGCATGCTTATTTATAGCCTAGAATAGACGTTGCATATACGGGGCTACGTATATGGGGCCTAGTATATGCAATGGGCATAGTATATGAGCCCTAGTATACGCAGTGGGCTTAGTATACGGAGCCTAGTATACAGGGCCTGGTTAACCACGATTCATCAATGATGCTATAGGCCCTAGTGGCATAGCAGAGTAAGAAAGGCTTCTACCCCCACCTAGTACCATTGGTTGAGCATATCTTGATGTAGCCTTGTTGTTGGGCATTTTTGCATTTTTGTGTATTTTTGCCACATGGCATGGATGGTCATGCTATGTACTATTATTTCTATGAGATGTGATGGATATTTTTCCATGTGGAGTGTATGATGTGTAAGACTTTTGCATTTATTTGGTATGTGTTTTGATGCTAATGATATGATCAATTTGATGTGACTAGGCCACCATGAACTAATGCCAATTTAAGGCCATTCCAAGTTGTGATGATAGTTTTAGGCCATTGTAGATCCCAG
Source organism: Gnetum montanum (assembly GCA_015680685.1). Classification (NCBI taxonomy): domain Eukaryota; kingdom Viridiplantae; phylum Streptophyta; class Gnetopsida; order Gnetales; family Gnetaceae; genus Gnetum; species Gnetum montanum. The sequence goes on along the minus strand of MNCI01004010.1, from coordinate 271,961 downwards.
TGGTAGTTTAAGGCCATTTTGGACCATGCATTGAAAGGAAAAGTGTTGCTAATTTTAGGCCATGGTGGGTCATGTGATGACAGTTTAGGGTCATGGCAAGCCATGTGCTAATTTAGGGTCTTTTCAGGTCATGTGATGTAAGGGATATTGCTAGTTTTAGATCATGGTGGGCCATGTATTTTTTTTAGAATTTTCAAATTTTATGATTTTTATGTATTTTTATATTTTTTCATGTGTAAGCTAATAACTACTAAAAAGTAAACAAGAAAAGGTGTAAACTAAGTGAAAATGCACAAACAAAGAAATAAATGTATAACAAAACAAATGATGCAAAAATGCAAAAAACCAAGCTAAATGTTAATGGGTAAACAAAATGCAAGAAAAAAGGTATGCAAAAGTGAGGGGCAGGTAGGCACCTAGCGCACGTTGGACTAAGGGAATGCCTTAGTCACATAGTTTCTTCCTAGCTCGATGTGGTTTAGGGGGCATGTAGGGCCTAGAAAACACGATGTAGTACTTACCGTGACCTTCGTCAACTATGTCGAAGGGAAATTCTAATCACAAAGCATCCTCTAGGAGGTTAGCGGCTCCCTTTGGTTCCTTAGGTTCGTTTGCCTCACATGTTTCACCCTCATCTTTCATGGAAGGCATGTTATTGAGGAACTCCATCTCTAACCCTTATTATATGTTCATGTTGCTAATGATCAAAGGGGCTACATTGTCACCATAGATAATAACCTCACCAACTTCATACAGAAGATATATTTCTTGGTGGATTGGTGAGGAGATGGCTTGTAGTTGGGCCAACCAGGGCTTATCCAAGATCAGGTTAAATCTAGGCATCTCCTCAGTCATGATGAATTTTGTAGTAGTGGGGAATTATTTCCCTACCACAAAGGCTATCGTGATGGTTCCCCTTATGAAAACACATGATCCACTAAAGGATTTCAGGCATATTTTCTTTTTGGGTTTGATTTGATCAGCAAGACCCAACTTGTCAACAATTCTATATGAGATGACATTAATTGCTACACTATCATCAACATGCATCCCATAGATTCTGCATTATCCAACATAGATTATGATAAACATTGGTGTAGTAATGACCAAACCCTTCTTATAATTAGCCTTGATTGCCTCATTATGAAACACTAAGGATGTTGAGCTTGATTCCTATGGAGCAAGAGGCAACATCATAGCATGGATGGATTGTTCATTCATTGGGATATCCCTTGTAATAGGAATGGAGGTCAACATGTGAACCAATGCCTCATGGTGAGTAGAGGAGGTCATAAATCAAGTTGTATAGGTTTAGCATTATGTTGTTTTGTTTTAAAGCCTACTTGACCTAGGCCAATGCATCAAGAAGGTCCTTTATGCTATTCCTTGTTTTGTTGGCCTTCATCTCCTCCATGCAACCTAAGAGACGAATCTCTTGTAGAGGAGATTTGGGCTTTGCTTACCTTTCTTGCTTTGAAGCCTCAGTGCTTGGTTTTTGGTTGATTGTGGTGGCCTTCTCAATTAATTTGACCATGGAAATAATGGACAAAGGGACAAGCTTTGATGGGCCTAGTGCCCTTTGCTCTAGTTGCTACCTAACCATTTTGTTAATGAGGCACTTGTTAGGCCTCCCAGGTTGCCACCTCGATGGCCTATTGGTGTCACTTGCAAGATGGTGCCTCTAGCAAGTAGGGAATGATGCATGTTCCACCACTAGAATCTAAGTAGGTGAGGAGTCCACACATTGTAGCACCCTTATGATAAAAAGTGACTAGGCTATTGCTACTGCAACATTCTATGGGACCTTGATCACAAAGGATGTTATGGGTGCCCAAGGTGGTACTCTGACAATGAAATGGGTTCTTAAACTAGTTGATTTCGAGGAGGCCTTAGTGTTACTAGAGGACACATGAACCATGAATGACTTTTGTGCTAGATTTGAGTTGTTATCAACACTAATAGGGTTCTTGTAAATCCTCATTAATTGGTTTTGAGGGTGATCTAGATTGGTTGCATCAAGGACTAGCTCACCCCTATCAATCATATGTTGTATATCATCTTGTAGGGTCATGCAAAAGTATGTGTCATGTCTAGGAAACTGGTGATAATGGCAAAATTGATCTAGCCTAAAATGCTTAGGGACCAAAGGCTCATTTGGTAGTGTAGCTAAGGGGTTCTTGAGGAGCTTGCAATATCTATCATGATACTTGTGAGAATCCTCGAACATCTGCTTATACTGGATGCATCTAGTATGAGGCAGTTGGTCCAAGAGCTCTAACAACTTTAGGTGAAATGATGTGTACTCTGAGTGATCCTTGTACTCAATGTTTGGCCTTGGGGTAGATTTCCCTGTAGCCATTGATGATGCAGACAAGTTGCTTGCCACAGTGCTAGAGCTAGAAGCCTTATTGTTGTTGGTCAAGGCCTTAGGTGGCTTGGTCATTTATTTGGCATTCTTTGGCTTAGCCTCATTAGCCATTGTTGCTACAATTGTGGTTGCCTATTTGCCCTTGTCTTTGTCTTTCTTAGCATGTAGGTTTTTATAGGCTATGTATGTTGAGTCCTCACTAGCCTTCATTGCATCCTGAATGCTCTTTGTTTGAGCAAATGCTTGGCTCAAGGATTACGAGGCAAGGTAATACAACTTTGACTTAATGAATTCATTCACTGCACCTTTAAAAATTTCCAATAGATGTATCTCCATGATGGGCTCATGGATTTTTTTGAGCAATGTGCTCTAGCATTAAATGAATTTTTGCATAGGCTCTAAGTGAACCTACTTAATTTATATTAACTAGTCCAGGGTCACCTCAAGCTTCAAGTTATATTTGAAGTGTGTGACAAATTAGCTAAGAAATTCCTCCAAAGAAGAAATGGAGGCCTTGGGGAACACACAGTACCAATCCAGTGCCTTGATAGTTAGGGACATGCAAAAATACACTAATAATTGCATGTAGCCATGCTTGCAATAGGAGGCATTTAGACTAGAAGATCACCAGATGGGCATTGGAGTCCTCTTGACCATTGTATTTGGTGAATTGGGCAAGTGGGACCCTGGCAGACAATTTCAATCGTGGAACTATAGGACTAATTGGATAATCCTGGTAGAATTTCATTACATGGATTATTTCAGAGGAGGTGGCCTTGAGCCACTTAACCTCTTTGGTTTGATTTTGAATAAGCTTGAATGCTTGATCTAGGCTTGAGGTGGTTACAACTAGCTACATGGGTTGTGCTACCCACTATGCTATTTGGGTGGTCCACAACCTATCTGTAGGTTAAGAAACCACATGCAATGCCTATTTCATGGGCTATGCCATAGACACAGCACCTGGGGCGCACCACGTGATTGTGGGTTGGGCCATTGTCAAGGATGCTAACATGATAGGCAAGATGTAGGACACCTGAGTAGTATGTGGTGGGGAAATGTGCACAGTGTGCACATAGGATTGTGCAGGTGTAACTATCATTAGCATGAATGATGAAACAGGTGGTGGTTGTATGACAAAGGGTAGGCTAAAACAATGGGCCACATCTTGGAATGTATGGTGTGCTTGGTGGGTTGCCATCATAGGCATGGACCTAGAAGGTAACATTGGGTTTATGACTATCTCCAAAAAGACAGATGGGTGTGACTATGGAGGAATGAAAGTAGAGGTTATCTATTGCAATGAGGTGTGGAAAGAGTTTTCATGCTCAGATCAAGCTTCAAACTCATCTTGCTCCTCTTGCAGGGGCTCCTCATAGTCTATCCCTACCTCACAGCTAATGTTTCGGATGAGATTATCGGGCATTCACTAGTGGGGCTTAGTGAGTTAAGTGAATTCCACCACAAAAGAGAAGTATTCCTTATCATTTCAATGTACAAGATTGTAACTTTGTTTAGCCTCCATTTCTTGCTAATCTAGATATAAACCTACCTGGAGCTTTGCGCAAACAAAGTTGTACTACTTGTTGTTTAGCATCATGTACTCGGGAGGTAGGTTGTGCAACCTAAAGGATTGCCTCTATTTTACCAAGATAGGACTAATAGGATGGTCAATCTAGAGTTCTTGTTGAATGGGTCAGACAAAAACCTTGCTTGAAGTGGAGGTTGAAGGCTACTCAATGTTCATAATGCAAAAGGAAACATGCAAAAGTTGCTGTTTCTTAAAAGTAGAAAAAAGGCTAACTCTACTAATTGGAAAAAATCACTAAGTGCAGAAATGCAAAAAAATAGCTAACTATAAAGCTACTAAAAAATAGCTAAGTATAAAAATGCAAAAAATGACTAAGTGTAAATTGCTAAAAATGGCTAACTTTGGGACTACACTCACTACGCTAGAGCCAACTACACTTTCTATGCTAAGAACTAGCTATGCTCTCCTAAATGCCTAGAATTTGGCTCTAATTATATGCTCTAGTGTTGTCAAGTGGGGTTCTAGGGGAACCGACAATGGGGTCTAGTCTACACCAACAGCTTGCAAACGAATCCTATGCTGGCCTGAGATCTAGCTACTGTTGTGGTAGATCCATAGAGGTGTGAGGTCTATGCTAGCCTAGAGCTAGTAATAGTGGTGGAGAGAGCATGCAAGTCAAAAAATAAGGGAGACTGTAGAAGGAAATGGAACTGGCCCTCCTTCTAGTGCTAGACAATTGTAGTGACTAAAAACATTGGAGGCTAGAATGGTACATCGAGAGGTTCATAGTGCATACAGTTTGACCCTGCATCCATGTGAGGGCCTACTAGAAATGGAGATGGGGTGCCTAGAATGATCTTTTTGATTGAACAAGGACTTATAGAGTGTTATACCAAAATGAATGTTGGTGGTAGCATGATGTTTGCAATGTCCACGATGTCAACTAGGGTGAGCGTATTTGAGGTTTTCGATGCCAAATGATAGTGAAACTATGCAAGTGTGTGTAGAAAATAGTGAAGAAAGCAAGTAAAATGTTAAAATGTGAGAGAAAATGCTAAAAGATGCATAAGAAATGAGTGAGAGAGAAAGAGGAACCATCCCAAATGGGGAGAGTGTAGTTAATTACAAGAAAGGTGAGGAGGCATGTAGTGTATAAACAGGCATAGTAAGTAGTATAGTCACAGTCTCAAGGTGTCTAGGCTATGAAAATTAACATCCGCTGTGAAGTCTATGCCTGTTGAGTTGGTTGCCATAGTGTCCCATGTGCTATAGTGATCTACCATGTCCTAGATGGTGTGCAGTGGTACCAAATGCCAACTCAGAGTATGCTAAAATGCCAAAGTATGCTCAGATGCAAGAATGCTCAAAATGTAGATTTCGAACTAAATGCAACAATTACCAACCTTTAAAATGTGAAATGTTAGGGTATTTATAGGATTAGGATTACCATGAATTGTGGATTGGGCACCCCATGATAGAGGGGTAGTTGGGACTATGCTAACCCCAACTATGCTCTTCATTGAAGCAAATGTTGTTCTACTAGTGTGGTCCAATGGACCTTGTGAGACTTCCAAATTATGACTACACTACCAAACTATGACTACACTGCCAAACTACCTATGTAAGTGCTAAATAGACTACAATGCTAAAAGTAACGCAAAATAGTATAGTTTTGAAGACTATGCTATCCACTCTTTTAAGTGGTGTTGAGCATAGGCACAATTTGGGGATAAATGGAAGGTGCAAAACAAGTGAAAATTATTGATCTTGCTCACCAAAGGTATTTTAGAGCTAGGATGAAGGTCGATGCTATGCTCTAGAGGCTTTTGGAGGTAGTTTTGCATGACTACAGTGACTACACTCTAGAGCATAGTCCTAACATTTAGGAAAAATTTGCAAAATAAAAAAAATGTGCTCCAATGCTAACTATACTCTAGAGTGTAGTCTTGGTAGTGAGAGTGTAGTCCAAGTAGTTAGAAAATTCTAACAAAAATTGGTGTTCTCATGCAGACTACACTAGCTATGCTCTAGAGTGTAGTAGGAAGTATAGTCTTAGAAGTTAGAAAATTTTTCAAACTATTTCTTCCATGCCAAGCAAGCTTGACAGCTTCTAGCTTGACACTTAGGCAAGCTTGCAAAACTAGCTATTGGTATGTTGAATATGCTCTAGAGTGTAGTCTTGGTAGTGAGAGCATAGTCTAACCCTTAGAAAATCTTGTAACTACTATTGACACTTAGAAAAATCTTGCAAATCTAGATTTGTGTTGCAGACTACACTCACTATGCTTTGGAGCATAGTCCTAATAGTGGGGAGCATAGGCCCAACACTTAGAAAAAATTTTCCTTGATTTGACACTTAGAAAAATTCATAATCAATACCTGGTAGCCCAAATTTGGTGATGTTTCACTTGCACAATTAGGTACAACAAATTTTACAAAGTCAAAATGATAAGACAATGAGGAGCAATAGAGAATTCAATGATTATAAATGATTACACAATGAATACAACATTGCTTACACTTTTCCCAAGGCACATCAAGTCTTCTTATAGCCTATGTATTGCTAAATCCTTCTCAAAATTCATGTAATGGCTAGCTAATGATCATGGGAGATGTTTCTATCATGCCTGAGATATCTCTTTAAATTTTCCTTCAAATCTAGGAAGATGTCTTTGTTTCCTGAAAGATGTCTTTCTAAAGTCTCCATCCTAGAAGATGTCTTTACTTAATGGAAGACTTCTTTCTATATTTGGTTTGGATTCTATAAAGACATATTTGCCTCATGAAAGATGTCTTTGCTTCGGGAAAGATGTCTTGTTGTTTCTGAAAATGTCTTTCTAAATTTTTTCTAAGTTCACCTCAAATCTACCAGGACATCTACTGCTTCCCAGAGATGTCTTTCTTTACTTTCTCTTGCATGACGAATGCATCATTCCTTATCTATAACCTTGATATTTTGTATGCTTTAATGATGTCCACTTTGCTTGTACAAATATCACATCCTTATCCATGTTATTTGGATGTTCATTTGAAGACATGTGGATGACCTCCTCCTTTGAGCTCTAGGATAGTTTGTTCCTTATCCTCTTTAGCTCATCTTGGTTCCCTATGTACATAGTCCTACAAACCCAATAACCATACAACCATCCAAACAACTTTTATCTCCATTTTACTTAATGTTTTGAGCACACCAAAACAAAACAAAAGGTTCACAATCTTAATTAATTCATTGATGTAGGTTTGTAATGAGAAGAAACCCCATGAGGGAGAGTATTAGCAAATGATGGTCTAATATAATTTTACAATTTAAGATAACTCAAGGTGGTGATTAAGGAAACTCCCAAGATAAATAAACAATCTTAAAATGATAATGGTAACTCTAATTTTGTATTCTTTCATATGACTAAAGAGATTGATTCTTTTACATTGGCTCTTAATAGTAATTATTACAATCACCTAGGTTCCAACAAGGAGTATTTTATTGAGTTTAAAGAGTTAAATTCCATTAGGTATATCAAAGTAGAAGATGGTGCATATGTGAAGATAAAAGGTATAGAAAAATGTCTTATAATTCTTGATAATAGCACCCAAGTGCATGTAAGAGATGTCTTTTGTATTTTACAATTGTCACATGGTCAAATAACAAAAAGAAAAATATTTGAAGATAATGTATTTACCATAACAAAATCTGAAAGATTGATAGCTAGTGTAACACCACCCATGCCTAGGCTTAGTCTAGAATGATATTACTTAGAGAATTAAATTCCAACTTAATAAAAATAAATAAGATTCTAAGAAAATTATTAGGTAAATTAGTAGAGATTTGAATAATAGGAGTAGAGGGGTACAAAAAATAACAAATAAGTTAAATATGAAATTTATAATGCCAATAGTTTCTTGTGTGCAAAACCTAACTTGTAGACTAAGTTAATATTGTTCATTGCTCCTAAAACCAATGGTAAAAATAAAAAATATTCAAAGCATTATTATAATAGTAGAAGAAATAATATAATATCCAAAATCACATTAAGGCATTGGGTCATTATCAATACCAAATTAAAGTTATTGAATGCAAACTTAAGCAAACCGAAACGTAAAGTTAGGATTGCACCTAAGATAGGAAAATACAAAGTCCACACATGTTGATCAAAGGCATAAAAATTATAAAAGTTCTAATTGAAAATTACAACTTAGAAATTACATCCAAATCTTCAACTGAAATAAACAATAGAAATTTGCATAAATTCTAATATAAGTACTAGCTTCTTCAGCCATTCCTCATTGCAAATACCTATTTTATCTAGGAGGTAGGTAAAAAAAGGGGGAGGAGAGGGTGGGAAAAGTTAATCTAGATCATTGAGTAGGAAAAATAAATTACAAATATTCTTTTAACTAACTAGATAGCCATGCATGTGGGTTGATACATCTAAAAATATTAGCACAAAACACATAATTAATATCCAAATCCCCAAATAAATAATACCATATGATCAAAACTATCCAAACCAAATTCCACCACCACTTAATGCTAAATTTTGTAGATGTTAGTACCAAACTCTCAGTGTCCAAATATCAAAGTTGAGATATTTACTTTTTGTACATAAAAATATTTTCTAAACCAAAATCAAAACCAAACAAAATATGCCCATAGAACTTATCTATTATTTTTCAAATCTAGTACCAAGATCAACTAAAAATGCTACCTCAATTTCTATCATTCACTAGGTGCTCAAATGCTCCATTCAAGTAGCAATGTTTGATGGTCAACATAGCATGGCCTTCACTACTATATATAGCAAAGGATTAAAGAATGCATTGGGGTTTTTTTAAAACCAACTGACCACTTCCTCCATGCTATCTCTACCAAACTAAACAAATATTCCCCTTGAGAATAAGATACCATATGCATAAGATTCATAAAAAAAAAACACATATTGAAAAACAAATATATGTAAATTAACCAAACCTAGAATGACGAGAAAACATACAAGTCATGTAAAAAAATTAAAAATAGGAGTTGACATATCAAATGGAAATTTTCTTAACCTTAAGGATTTCAATTTTGATTTATTTATGTTTCCTATTTTAATTCACAATTTAGAACTATATTTTTGACATTGAAACTTAGCATTGAGAAACCTAATCATTGGACTGGCCCTTTCCTTTATGATCTTCATACTGACATTTTTGTAAAATTCATAGGAGCATCATGACTTACATCACAATCAAACTCATGATAATCATATGAACACTAGAAAGAAATTAGAGATGTGTCCCCATCATAAAAGCTTTTTTCTTCTAGATGTCATCCATCATAGTAGGAATTGGATCCAAAAGTGTTAACATGAACTAAAAACCCTCATCAATCAATCTAAAAATCAAATGGGAAACTTAGAGAATTTAAATTAGGTCAAAACTAAATAAAATTCATGTTAAAGCCTCAAAATAATAATAGAAACATAGATCCAAAATCTATCTCCCTATTTGGTAGCATCTCTCGCTCTTGCTCTATCTCCTAGATATTGGTGAATTAAATGGATTATTTCTAATAAAAAGATTGCTAGGTATTTATTCTCACAAGGGCATGTTATGGTCTAACCCATGGGTAATTGTAAATGGGTGACTAAAACCTAAAAGAAAAATACATATAACCTAAATTTTAAAATTAAATGTAAATATTATTTTTAAAAAGGACCTATACCCAACATTGTTTTTCCAAGTATCCCTAGGTATCACCTACTAAGTTATATCAAAGTATCATGCTATCTAAGATCTAAGGTTTAAATACAAATATAGCCATATAGAGGGTACTAATGCATACTATTGCTCTAGGAATTATATATATAATACAAATATTAAATAATTACTAAAAATGCTACACATCTAATAATCAAAGTATACAACATGCCCAATGTAAAATCTCATGTGTTAATGACCAATCAAATACCTAATACCTATTTACTAAAAACTCCAACAAAGGGTTTAGTGAATATATGTTTAAATTAAATTTAAAACAATTACCAAATACACCTTATAAAGGTAACTGCAAGATACATAGCTCAATCATAAATTAAACCAAAAAATACATATCACAAGCATGGCATACCAAAGTATACAATACTAATACAAAGCATAGAGTGGTCAAATGATGCATTAAGAGTTTAAGTCATAAGACAAATCAACTAAGAAGTAATGTCTAAAATTGATATATAAATCCTTTTTTACTTCCCAAGTTGTTCCTTGTCCACCATGTCTCTTCCACATAACTTAAACTAGAGGAATAACTTTACTTTTCAATCACCTTTCCATCCTATTGACAATCTTAATTTATTGCTCCATATAACTAACATCAAGTTGAACCTATACATATTGTCATTCTATCATATGGCTAGGATTTGAAATGTATTTCCACAACATAAAAACATGTGATACATCATGTGCTAGAATTTAAAGGATAAATCCCTTGATGAAAGCTTTGGAATTTTAATAAAATTTAATGAAAATAATTAAAAAATCATTTACCATGAGTTGTGGTATTACAATGAGAGTCATGGTCTTGAAAATAGTGAACAATTCAAATCTAATAATACCATGAGTGGACCACGAGCACACCATGAGTCATGGTTTAATAAAATACTCAAAAAAATTAAAATTAAGGATACCACAATTTGGAGTAAAAATATTATACTTTTTAGTCAATTTTGGAAGCCTATAAATCCCTTATTATTTAGAGGTTCAAGGTGATCTCTTGCTCATTGGAAAGCTTTTTAAAAGATCTATCTATTAAAAAATTTTAGATCAACTCAAGTTTCTTTGGTTGATCAAATATAGCTTGAAAACATGTCACTTAGAACTATTTCATTTTGTTAAAACACTTCACCATGAGTCTTAAAAAAATATCATGAGGTGTGGTCAACAACTATGAGTTATAGTTGTGTCATGTATAATGATTTTAATGACCATGAGTAATGGTGACCTCATGGTTTAATACTAAGGAGACCATGAGTTGACCAAAAGTTATGGTCCATTTTCTAAAGATACTATGAATCATAGTTAGGTCGTGGTAAGATGAAAAACATAAATTTTTAAGAATTTGGAGCACATATTTAGAAAAACATTTGATCCTTGATGTTGAATGAAGTCTTTAAATAACCTTTGATGATGAATCAATGAAGTTGAGTTGATTTTGAGGTGTAATTAAATTGCACAATCTTGATGATTATTAATATTTGAATTGAATGCAACAACTATTCTACAATGAATTTAGTTGAAATGATTTTATGGTTTTTTGATGTTAATAAGTTGATGATGAGATGGATTGAGTAATTGTTAATGAATATTGATGAGTGTTAAAATTATTAGAAATAATGATTTTTTGATGAAGAAATAATGAATGGGAAATACAAATGTTAATGAGTTGAATGATGAAATTAGTGAAACTTGATAAATTGTTGGAGAAAATTTCATAACCTAAACAATCTTATTACTAAATCATCATGTACAACATATTATGTCCATATACTTATAGTCATTAAATGGGGTCATAATAGTATATGATGTAACAAATCTTGCTTTTTATGAGAAATGAGCTAGAAAGTAAATGGACATAAGTAATTGGGATCATTATTTAATTACATCAATTTATCAATATTTTAAAGAAAGGAGAATAAACAGAAATTTTTATCTTGTCCTATATATCATGAAAAATCAAATATAAAATACTTGGTTTTTATCCTTATGTTACAAGAATTCTATATTATCTTCAGTTAAGCTTTAACTTTGTTTCTTATCTTCATGCTTCTACTTGATTTTGCTATAGTTCTATATGTAAATATCAATCTCAATAACCCCAAACTTTAGCTTGTTGAATTTATTTATTTATTTTATTTAAAATCCATAACATGGGCACAAGAATTAATTGAAGTGTGAATGTTCAAAGTGCATTCTAGAATTAACAATCTCTTCTTTAG